>JALQSN010000145.1:0-106054 GCA_023690525.1 Holotrichia oblita | reverse complement strand
TTCCACCTACCCATCCTTATCAGGTATTAAGGAGAAAGCTGACGTGCTTATTGATTTCTCCAGCAGCGAATCGCTTGCCGATATTATGCCCTACGCCATAAACACAAAAACTGCGCTTGTACTGGCGACTACCGGCTATACGCCTGAAGATATTTCGGAGATTGAAAAAGCCTCGGGTAAAATCGCAATTATGCGCAGCGGCAATACCTCTTTAGGAATTAACCTCATATCCAAGCTGGTAAAAACCGCGTATGAAACTCTGGGCGAAAATTACGATATTGAAATTATAGAAAAACACCATAACAAAAAGATCGATGCCCCGAGCGGCACAGCGTTATTACTTGCCGACAGCATTAATGAGCTTGCCCATAAGGAATATATCTACGGGCGCGAAGGCAAGCCCGGAAAACGCGGCAATGAAATCGGCATTCACGCGGTGCGCGGCGGTACGATAGTCGGCGAGCACGAGGTCATTTTTGCCGGCGACGACGAAATAATTACTATAACGCATACTGCCCTGTCGCGTAAAATATTATCTAACGGCGCATTAAAGGCCGCCGAATATTTAAACGGCAAAAAGCCCGGCCTATACAGTATGCAGGACGTTATTAACGGTTAATTAATATAATTGCTTATTCTTTAATTTTTTTATCCGTTATAATAACAAAAGCGGCTTTGCCGCGTTGTTTTCCTGTCGAAATTGCCGCAAAAAAATTAAGCATTTTTTGACGATAATTCCTAGGGAAGAAAAAATATTAAATATCAAGAAAAATCTTCACAACAAAATACCGCTTATTATAAGCGGTATTTTTTATATATTTAATATGAAATTTTTAATGCTTTTACACAAAGCGGTTATCAATAATCAAACAACCTTACCTATTATTATATAAATAGTAGCTTATTATTAAAATAATAGGCTACTATTTATATAATTTAATTACTGTTTATAAATAATCCGGCGGCAGCTCTCGCACTCTGCCATACCGTCGCTAAAACTCGAAAGATGGCCTGAGGATTGCTCCATACGGCAGCCGCCGCATCTTTTGCCGCCTTCTAAAGGTACAAACGCGGGAAACACCTTGTCCTTTCGCAGCTGTTTATATTTATCTACTAATACCGCCGGTATACCTTTTTCCATAGACGCCAGCTTTGCCTTCAATTCATCCATGTCGGAAGTTTTGTCATTTTTCATTTCTTCATATTTGGCACGGCTTTGAGAAAAACCTTTTTTATTTATCATCGCGTTTTTCATACTGTCTTTATATATTTTATTGACGTCTTCGATTTTCTTTGCCATGGAGGCAAGCTCCTTCTCTCCTTTGACAAACATATCCTCTAATTTACTAAGCTGTTCGCCAAGCTCGTATAACAAATCAAGATCGGCATTTTCACCGTCCATTCCGTTAATGCCTGATTCAATTTCATCGATTTTTTTATGGTTCTCCTCATAATAATTGCTTATCTTAGAAAAGAAGTTAACTATCTCACCGGCTTTTTTCTCGCATTGGTTAGCCGCTTCCCGCGAGGTCTCAAAATCATGCTTGGCCTGACGGGCAATTCTGTAATCGTCGCTTTTTTCTATTTCAGATTCATGACGCCTTAATTCCAGATCTATTTCCTGATAATCCAAAATTTTCTTAATTTCCATTATATTAATCTCCTTGGATTTGTTTCTTTGCTTATTTCTATATTAACATTAAGTTTCGATAACACTCCGCTTAATATTTCCTTGATATTTTTAATATATCCGTACTCCGTCGAAAAATGCGGCGCGTCTATCATGGCCATACCGGTATTTACTGCGTACGTCGCGACGTGGTGCTTAATATCGCCTGTAATGAGGCATTGCGCGCCGCTCTCCGCCGCCGCTTTCAAATATTCAACATCTCCGCCGCCACCGCCGCATACAACCGCAATTTTGTTAATCGCGCGCGTATTGCCTATTATACTAATCTTGTCTTTGAGCGCTTCGCTTAACGCGTGCGCGATTTTATCAGCGGAAACCGGCGTTATCTCCGCGGTGCGCCCGATTAATTCGCCGTTGCAGTATAATTTTTCAGAATCTTTTGCTCCGCATAATTTAATAAGAAAATCGTTTATACCGTTATCCGCGTTATCGAGATTCGTATGCATCGAATATATATTAAGGCGCGCCCTTATCGCCTCGATTATCGTCCTGCCCAAAACGTCGTCGTATGTAATTTTGCCTACAGGATGATAAATCAGGGAATGATGGCTCACTATTAGCTGAGCGCCGCACGTCCTCGCCTGCCTGATAATTTCCGGAGTTACGTCAAGACAAAATAAAATCTTGTTGCAAAGGGCGTCCTTATCTCCCGCTATAAGCCCGTTATATTCACCCTTCGTTGCAAGGCCGCATGGAGCGAATTCTTCCAACGCTTTCATTATTTCAGATATTTTCGCCACTTAACACCTCGTCCGTTATTTTTAACAGCAGTTCGTATTTTTTACGTACTATATCCTGCCCGTAAGAAATTATTTTATTCCTTTGTCCGGTAAGCATTTCTATAAAGTCATTACCGCGCACCTTAAGATTGGTAACGCCGAACATGAGTTCCCTTTCATTAAGCCGCTGTCTGCCGCTCTCCGCCTCTATTATATCGTAAAATTTATTATTGTCCTTAACCGTTTCGTCATATACAATCTTATAACCGGCCGAATTAAGATATTTGCGCAGCTCATACGGATTTTTATGAGGGACAAGCAATAATCCCGCATTAGGATTAGGGTTATCCTTTAATATTTTCTCCGTTTCCCTGCCGCCCATGCCCGCAATAATAATAATATCCGGAATGTCGCCGCTCAATACGCTTAAGCCGTCACCTACCCTGTACGACACTCTCGGATCCGGGCCGGTAAGCCTCCGTGCTTTATCAAGGCTTTTGGCGCTTATGTCGCTTGCGATAACCTTTTCTGCCAGATTATTATCCAATATGTATTTAACTATTTTGCCGTGATCGCAGCCTATATCTATTATAGTGTAGCATTTTTTTATACGCTGTGCAAGCCGATTAAGGCGCGGGCCGAGTACGTTCATTCTATTCCAAAAAATCCTTAAGCTTTTTGCTTCGCGACGGATGCCTTAATTTCCTTAGCGCCTTAGCCTCGATTTGCCTTATACGTTCACGCGTAACATTAAATTCCTTTCCGACCTCTTCTAACGTCCTCGGGTGCTCGTCGTCAATGCCGTATCTTAATCTTAATACCTTTTCTTCTCTCGGCGTAAGCGTATCAAGTACGGAAATAAGCTGTTCCTTAAGCATAGTGAACGCAGCCATATCTGCGGGAGCCGTCGCATTATCGTCCTCGATAAAATCTCCTAAATGACTGTCCTCTTCCTCGCCTATCGGCGTTTCGAGTGAAACCGGATCCTGAGCTATCTTCTGTATTTCTCTTACTCTCTCCTCAGGCACGCCCATTTCCCGCGCTATTTCCTCAGGCGTAGGCTCTCTCCCGTAAATTTGCAGCAATTGGCGTGATATTCTCACCTGCTTATTAATTGTTTCCACCATATGAACGGGTATGCGTATTGTCCTGGCCTGATCGGCGATTGCTCTTGTAATAGCCTGGCGAATCCACCATGTAGCATAGGTAGAGAAACGGAAGCCCTTGGTATAATCAAATTTTTCAACCGCCTTCATAAGCCCTAAATTACCCTCTTGTATCAAATCAAGAAAAAGCATACCGCGGCCTACATAACGTTTTGCGATAGATACCACAAGCCTTAAATTAGCCTCTGACAGTCTGGTCTTGGCGATTTTATCGCCGTCGGCCATTTTCTTTGCCAGTTCTATTTCATCGTCCATTGTAAGCAGCGGAACCTTGCCTATATCTTTAAGATACATTTTAACCGGATCTTCGATATTGGCCTCGTTCATAAGCTTATCCAGTGATTCGTCGGTTTTGTCCACAACCGAAATCTGAACTACCTGTATATTCTCAGATTCCAAGGTCTTAAAGACTTCTTCCATCTGTTCGGCATTGGCCTCGCATTCGACAACTAGCCTGTCGCCCACCTCGTCATAAGTAAGATAACCGTTCTTTTTGCCTAACGCGATAAGCCTCGATACCTCATTTCTTATCTTTTCGTTCTGTTCCGCCATTAACCGTCGCTCCTTTTTAGAGATTTTTGTTTTGTATCTAACTCGCTAATCTTAAGTAATAATTCTGTTTGATCCTCTTTCAAAACCGCGTTTTTCAGCTTTTCCGATAATTCTTCACGCTCTGCGCTAAGAATAAACATTTTTAAGTCAATTTTTACAGACGCTGCGAAGTATATATTGTAATCTTCCTCCGTCTTAAACGTATCCGCCTCAGATTCGATTATCCTGCTTATATCGGCATGTGCGCTCTCGTCCATAATATTAAACAGGTTTGATATAGAAGGCTTACTTCCCGTTCTGGCCGATTCGGTTATATAATTATATATTTCCCGCTGCGCTTCGTTTTCCAGATATTTATATATGTCGGGAATATCGTCTATGTGCCGGCCTTCTAACGCCGCGCGTAATATAAACCTTACCGCACGGATTATATCGGATATATTTTCCTTTTCTGTAACACGCTCGGCCGGCTGGGCAAGCGGCTTGTCCCCCTTATCTGCCTCAAGTTGTTTTTTCAGGTAATCCGTACTGTAACCGGTTACCTCGTGAATATACCGCAGGTATTTTTCCTGTTCTATCGTATTACTAAGCTCGGAAATTATATTAACCGCTTTTATGGCATATTCCGTCTTTCCGTTTACTTCGTCAAGGTTAAGCCCGTCGGACGCAATTTTCAGTTTGTAATCCGTCAGCGGCAGCGCCTTGTCCAAAAGTTTCTTAAAACTGTCGGCACCGGTTTTGGTAACGTCGTCCGGATCCTTACCGTCAGGCAGTGATACAACCTTGACGTTAAGTCCCTCGGCACGCAGTATATCCAGCCCCCTCATTGTCGCCATGCGCCCCGCGGTATCACCGTCGTAACAAATATAGACGTTGTCGCACAATAATTTAAGCTGCCGCGCCTGCCGCGCCGTAAGCGCCGTACCCATACTGGCAAGAACGTTCATAAAGCCCGCCTGATACAGACTGATAGCGTCCATATATCCTTCGACTATTATTATGCTTGTAATCGGATTTTCCCTTTTATATTTAACGATATTATTAATCCCGTATAATACGTTCTTTTTATCAAATATTGAGGTCTGGGAGGTGTTCCTGTATTTTGCCTTGGCGTCAGGGCTCATCGCCCTGCCTCCAAATCCTATTATATCGCCGAACTGGTTAATAATCGGATACATTATCCTTTCGCCGAAAACATCGTACATCTTGTCATTATAAATATCGCCTATTCCCGCATTTTTAATATACTCGTCCGCATAACCTTTCTTACGAAAGGATGATCAATCATTTCAAAACGGTTTTTACTATACCCCAGTCCGAACGTGTTTATTGTTTTTTGCGACACCGCGCGTTTTTTAAGATAATCCAAAGGGACTTTTCCGTCCCGGACATTTAGGTTTTCGTAATAATGGCGGGCGCAATCCTTAAGGAGCGCATACAGCTTGTCCTTATTTTCTTTTTTCTTTGTTATTTCTTCGGACTCAAATTTGTCCGGAATCCGTATCCCCTCGCTGTCCGCCAGTTTTTTTACCGCGTCGAGAAAATCTACACTGTCCATCTTTTGCACAAATTTAATAACGTCGCCGCTTTCCTTACAGCCGAAACAATGATAATACTGTCCCTGATTATTTACGGCAAACGAAGGCGTTTTTTCATGATGAAAAGGACATCTTCCCCAATAAGTATTCCCTTTACGCTCTAAAGAAATGTATTTACTTATTACGGCAATTATGTCGCTTTTTGATTTGAGTTCGGAAATAAAATCGCTATAATTCATCTAAAACCGGGGGAAACCTCGTTCGTGTATAATTAAACCTGAATCCTTTGTTCGCTTTTACTCTATACAAATATACAGAAAAATCTAAAAAGTAAACAAAACATTAAATATGTCTATATAATATATACGACACAAAATGTAAAAATCCTCCAAAAATATAATAATTTTTTGATATTATCGGGAATTACACCCATATATTTTTATTATTAAATATATTAACAATATAATGAGCAGGAATTATAACGGGCAAACAATTATGCGGTAAATACCGCCTTATTTCTTAAGTCATTTTTGCTGTATTGTTCCATAACGGCTGTACGGAATTGTTCCGGTACCTTTATTAAAAAATCAATATTTTTTCCAGTTTTTGGGGATAACTAAGTTTTCAAAAGTAGCAATCGCGTACCTGTCTGTCATGGTCGCTATAAAGTCGCATACCTTAACCTCATCCGGATCGTTTATTTTTTGATAATCCGCGGGCAATCTTGTTATATCGCTTATATAATAATTAAATAATGATTTAATCAGCGCCTGCGCCTTGCCTTCTCCGACTTTGGCCGGCTGTCGGTATACACATGCTTAAACATGAAATCCCTTAAGCTGTTCATCGCTGCAAACATAACGGGAGACATTTTTATTTCCGGCTTATTAAAGCTGTTTTCCACAATATCCTTAATCATACTATTAATCCGTATACCGTGCCGTCTTCCTACTGCCGCTATAATTTCCGGAGGTATGTCCTCCTCAACCATAATACCGCCCCGCATCGCGTCGTCTATATCATGGTTAATATACGCAATCCTGTCGGCGAAAGAAACCACCTTTCCTTCAAGCGTTGCGGGCGTTCCGTTGATTTTATGGTTAATAATACCGTCTATTACCTCATATGTAAGATTAAGCCCTTTGAAGTCGTATTCAAGCACCTCAACAACCCTTCCGCTTTGCTCGTTGTGCTCAAAAGGCGCGTATAAGTCCTGCAAAGCCCTTTCTCCGGCATGTCCGAACGGCGTATGCCCTAAGTCGTGCCCAACGCTATCGCTTCCGTAAGCTCCTCGTTCAGCCTTAATGCGCGCGATATTGTACGCGCAATCTGGCTGACTTCCAGGGTATGCGTAAGGCGCGTACGGTAGTGGTCCCCTTCGGGAGATAAGAATACCTGCGTCTTATGCTTTAGACGCCTGAATGCCTTGCAATGAATTATCCTGTCGCGGTCACGCTGGTACTCCGTTCTTAAAGGGCACGGCTCCAACGCCTTTTTTCTGCCCCTTGTATTAATACTTTTCGCGGCGTATCCGGATAAATACTTGTCTTCTATTTCATATATAATACTTGTATAATCCATATACACATATTACCATAAACCGGCACAATTTGTAAAGAATACCTTATATAAATAATTAATATGCTTTTCCCGATAACGTAAAACATTTAGCCGCTTACGCTCTTTCAGTTTTTTGTGTGTCTTTTTCCTATATATAAATATACAGGTAAAAGACTTCAATAAAAAAACATAACCCTCCGGTAAAGGAAGGTTATGTTTTTATTGAAAGATTCTTATTAATAAGCTAAAAAACTTATTTCTATTTAAATAATTTTCTGATAATTATTTCTTATCTCTAGGATAATTGATGTTAGCCTGGGCAGCTGCCAGCCTTGCGATTGGCACGCGGAAAGGCGAACACGACACATAGGTAAGGCCTATCTTATGGCAGAACTCTAATGTCGCGGGGTCGCCGCCGTGCTCGCCGCAGATACCGAGTTTGATATCCGGACGTACAGATTTACCCTTTTCAATAGCCATTTTCATCAATTCGCCTACGCCCTCAAAGTCAACCTTCGCAAACGGGTCGGATTCAAATATCTTCTTGCGTAATATTCGTCAAGGAATTTGCCTGCGTCGTCACGGCTGAAACCGAACGTCATCTGCGTAAGGTCGTTTGTACCGAATGAGAAGAACTTCGGCCGATTTTGCGATTTTATCGGCGGTTACAGCAAGCACGCGGAATTTCTATCATTGTGCCTACCATATATTTCAGCTTTGTGCCGCTTTTAGCGATAATTTCGTCAGCAGTTTTGTAACAATCGTTTTTGACGTAATCAAGCTCTTTAACTTCGCCTACAAGCGGAATCATAATTTCAGGAACGATATTATATCCCGCTTTCGGTTACGTCCAAAGCCGCTTCGATTACCGCCCTTGTCTGCATTTCGGCAATTTCGGGATATGTTACCGACAGACGGCAGCCGCGGTGTCCCATCATCGGGTTAAACTCGTGCAATGATTCAACAGTCGCTTTCAGGTCCTCAAATTTAAGCCCCATATCTTTTGCTAATGTCGCAATTTCCTCGTCGGTATGCGGCAGGAATTCATGAAGAGGCGGGTCAAGAAACGGATTGTAGCGGGCTTGCCTTCCAGAGCCTCATAAATACCGATAAAGTCTTTTCTCTGCATCGGCAGAAGCTTTTCTAAAGCCAGCTTTTTCCTTTTCATTCTTGCTGACTATCATTTCGCGCATAGCGGGGATACGGTCAGCCTCAAAGAACATATGCTCTGTACGGGTAAGGCCGATACCTTCCGCGCCGAATTTAACAGCCTGCGCCGTATCATGCGGCGTGTCCGCGTTGGTACGGACCTGTAACGCCCTGTATTTGTCAGCCCATTCCATTATTGTACCAAAATCACCGGTAAGAGCCGCCTCAATCGTCTAATCTGTCTCCGTAAACATAACCGGTCGAGCCGTCAAGCGAAATATAATCGCCTTCTTTGTAAACCTTGCCGTTGGCAGTTGTAAAAATCAATTTTTCTTCGTCAACCTTGATTTCTCCGCAACCCGCTACACAGCAGCGTCCCATACCGCGCGCAACAACGGCAGCGTGCGAGGTCATACCGCCGCGCGCCGTCAGGATACCCTGCGAAACGTCCATACCCTCGATATCCTCGGGGCTTGTTTCAAGACGAACAAGAACAACCTTATCCCTTTTTGCCATTTCTACAGCGCGCTCCGCTGTAAATGCAACCTCTGCCGCAAGCGGCTCCGGGTGATGCCGGAAGTCCTTTTGCGATAACTTTACCTTTCTTTAATTCTTTTGAATCAAATTGCGGATGCAACAGACTGTCAAAAGTCCTTGGGTCAATCATCAATACTGCCCTTTCCTTTGTAATCATGCCTTCGTTAACAAGGTCAACCGCAATACTTAACGCCGCCTTAGCGGTACGCTTGCCGTTTCGAGTCTGAAGCATATAAAGCTTGCCGCGCTCGATTGTAAACTCCATATCCTGCATATCTTTATAATGCTTTTCAAGCTTATGGGTAATATCTACAAACTGGTCGTATAATTCGGGATTCTGTCCGCCAACTCGCTTATAGGATTCGGTGTGCGGATACCCGCAACAACGTCCTCACCCTGCGCGTTCATAAGATATTCGCCGTAAAGCTTGTTCTTCGCCGGTTGACGGGTTACGCGTAAACGCAACGCCTGTTCCGGAATCGTCGCCCATATTGCCGAATACCATTGCCTGAACGTTAACGGCAGTACCCCAGCTTGAGGGAATATCGTTCATACGGCGGTAAATAACCGCACGCGGGTTGTCCCAAGAACGGAATACTGCGCGGATTGCTTCGAACAACTGTTCTACCGGATCCTGCGGGAAATCCTTTCCGACGTTTTCTTTAAATAATTTTTTGAACAGAACACTGATTTCTTTTAAATCATCCGCGGTAAGCTCGGTGTCAAGCTTAAAGCCTTTTCTTCCTTAATCTTGTCGAGAATACTTTCGTATTTTGATTTTTCCTGTTCCATAACGACGTCGCTGTACATTTGGATAAACCTTCTGTAAGAGTCGTAAGCAAAACGCGGATTATTGGTCAAGTTTTGCAAGCCCTTCAACCGTATTATCGTTAAGTCCGAGATTAAGTATGGTATCCATCATACCCGGCATTGACGCGCGCGCGCCGCTTCTTACCGATACAAGAAACGGATTAGCCGGATCGCCGAATTTTTTGCCGTTAATTTTTTCGATTTCTTTTAATTTTTCAAGTATTTCAGTTTCCATTTCTTTGGGATTAACTTTGCCGTTCTCAATATAATCGATACATGCTTCGGTCGTTATCGTAAATCCCTGCGGTACAGGTAATCCCAGCTTGGTCATTTCAGCAAGGTTTGCGCCTTTGCCGCCAAGAAGGTTTTTCATTGAGCCCGTCTCCTTCTGAAAAGAGATAAACATACTTTTTTTCGCCATTATTCTTGTTTCCTCCTGAAAATATATATAAAATTGTTATGAATGAAATTGTTAGCAAAATATTAGTTAATCAAATTAGAAATGAATAAAAACCCATTTATTATTAACTTAATATACTACATATTCCCAAGCTTAATGACAACTAAAACAATCAAAATCAAAAATGATTGTATTAATTTTTTAAGCGTTGACAAGCTCTTTTAATATTTATATTATTGTTTTCTTTATATATCACACCGATAAGGGCGAGCGCCTCAATAAGGGCGCCCTCATTGAAGCTTAACCGTGCCGATTTTGTTAAGTTGTGCCGCCGGTTATCCTGATTACCGAATGCGCGGCTTTGGAAACCGGCAGCAGCAATCAGGCGGTTTGCATATACATCAATCCGCCGTTACTAAAATCGAACCAAATCCTGTTAACAAACGATTCTCCGCAATTAGAACATCTGTCATAAACATATTGATATCCGGTTATCCGCAACGCCTCCAGAAAATATTTGATTAATACTTCCTTAGGGCTTTCGCGGACAAAAACGCCGATAATGTTTTCAAAACCAGAATAAAAGCCTTTGCCGCTTCCCGCGAATGCGTCCAGCGTTTCAAGCACAGTGCAGGCCGCCATATATCTTTCGTAATCTTGCGTAAATCAAAAAACGAATCTAAAGCATTCCGCGCCGGTTACGGTATTAAAAAGCCCTTATTGTCGTGCAAAACAAGCTTCGGAAAAACAAAAAGGCTGAACGCAGAACTTCAGCTTTGCGCCCGCCTTTTTAACCCCTTTGATTTGCGCCGAAATTATTCCGTCCGGTGTAAATAATTTAATAATTTTGTCGTTATCCTTATAATCAGAGGCTCTTACCGTTATTGCTTTGATTACCCTTTCCACTTTGTCCTCCGTAAAGCCTATACTTTCCGGGCCGCCTTGCAGGGCATCCGGATTAATTAACCGTCCGCCGCAAAAGAACAACAATAAAAGAATAATCGTCAAAGGATTTTTTGAATTAAACTTATCTCAGTTTTTCGTCCATTTCTGTCTTTTCGTCGGCCTGTTTCGCCTTATACATCATATAATAACCTAATTGGCCGCTTTGCGCAAACATTCGGGAAGCAAAATTATTGAAATTATTATCATCCATAACCAATTCCTCCCGTTTGTTTGCTCTTAGTATTTGTTGTAGCCTAATCGTTGATTATTTATTCGACGGTTAATTATTAACAGTCAGTCAACAATACGGGGTTTTGGTTGACTATGCGCCGGATTGGGATTATTGAGCCTAGGAACATCATTACAAAGCTTAGCAATATTATCAAACCTACCGACAGGATATTAAATGTTAATATCGTTAAAGCAAAATTGAAGCTTATCCTTAATAAATGATTAATTACCGCGATACCTATACCGGCGTTTTGACTATATTGCGCAGTTACAATATCAAAAAAATCCTCTCTTTGTAAAAGTGCGATAAATATATAATAATTATTCCAAAAGCTAAATCAGCGTTTTGGAACTGATTTATTGTTTTTTATAATATTTCTTTTTTGTTATACCGTATACAGTTACATTAAATTTCTTTTATTAAAATGGTGTTAAATATCTTTTTTGTTGTAGCCTATGTCGTTAATCGGCGCCGGTATCGCGCCATTTTTCCCGCACCTTTACAAACAGCTCTATGCGGACTTTTTTGCCGAGCAGCTTTTCGATATCGTGCCTTTACTGCTCGCCTATTTTTTGATGTGTATGCGCCGCCCTTTCCTATTATAACCGGTTTATGCGATTCCTTTTCGTTTACAATATCCGCGTTGATATCGGATCTCGATTCTGGCTCGGTCATTGAGTTAATAATTACGCCTATCCCGTGAGGTATCTCGTCTTCAAGATTCAATAACGCTTTTTCCCGCACGGTTTCCGCAATCATAAACCTGACCGTCCTGTCCTGATTTCATCGGGATAATATTATTCTCCTTTTCTTATAAAAGCCCGCACAGCTGCTATAATCTTATCCACATTCTGCCCGCCGCGCGCAGATAACGGAATTATTTCACTTTTATTTCAAACTGTCGATTTTTGATAGTTTTTTTATTTCGGGATACGCCTTGTTGTATCCCGCGAGATCGATTTTGTTATTGCAATTATAAGAGGATATTTATCAAACCGGCTTATAAGCGGCGCTTTGATAATTTCTTTTTACGCCCTTTTCGCCGTCTATCACAAGTATAACCGCGTCGATATCCTCGGTCCTGACGCTCAATCGCTTTTTTGCATATATTCCGATAATTTATTTTTAGAGCTGTGTATAACCGGCGTATCCGTAAATTCAATCTGGTAATCACCGGCAGTCAAAATACCGTTTATCCTGTTACGCGTTGTCTGGCTCTTAGGTGATACTATGGCCACCTTTTCACCTATTATCGAATTGATTAAAGTGGATTTACCCGCATTGGGCATTATCATTATCGCTAAAAATCCCGATTTCATTTTTTATCCTTTTGTGTTTATTATTTATTTTTCTTATTGCCGTGTTTATAATTCGTCCGTTTCAAACATATAGGGCAGCAATTCCCTTAACGAATGTGTTTCGGTATGTTCCTCATTTGCCGTTATTACCAAACAATGCCGCGAAAACTCGGAAAGTACCTGCCGGCACATGCCGCATGGATACGGCAAATCCTTTCCGTCATGATATACGGCCAGTGCGATTATATCCGTACAGCCCTCGCTTACCGACTTATATTATCGCCGTTCTTTCCGCGCAAATTGTCGCGCCGAAAGACATATTTTCGATATTTGCACCCGTAAATATCAGTCCGCTTGCAGTCAATACACTCGCGCCTATAGGATAATTGCTGTAAGGCACATATGCGTTCCCCGCCGCAACCCTTGCCCGTTTTACAAGGAGTTCTATTGTTTCTTCGTCAATCTGGCGCATATATTAAAAACCATTCCTCCAATAATACAATAAACTTTAAATAATAAAACTTTTTCTTCCTCCCTATATAATTTTTCTGTGCCGCGTTATTCGATTTGTATATTCCGTATACAAAAAATACAAATTTATTACGGGTTGTCAACCTCACGCTGAATTCCGTTGCCGTTAATCGGCTTCCTCCTCACGCAAAGCGCAATGATTTCTCCGTCCGCGCCGTTTATATGGTCGTAACCTAATAAATGCAGTATTCCGTTGGGGAAAGATGTACGCCAGCTCCCTTTTAACGCTGTGCCCGTATTCCTCCGCGTGCTCCTCAATTACGGGCATACATAATTTCGAAATCGACAAAAATAATTTGCCGTCCTCAATTTTCATCGGATAATCCGGCAGCCTTAACTCCTTCCCCGCCTTGACTTCTATATTAGGAAAGCTTAATACGTCTGTTTCTGTAATTATTCCTCTTGTCCGTTCGTTAAGCTCCGTCATATCCTGCCGGTTAAGCAGCTAGACCTCAACAATAATATCGCTTAGCCCTAACTCCTTTAATATACTGTCGGTAAGTGTTTCTATCATTATTCAAAGCCCTCCTTATTTCTGCTGATCGGGATACTCAATACGCTGGTGGTATAACGCTGTAAAAGCTGTGTTAAGCGTTTGGCGGATTTTGTATAATTCGTTCATAGTCATATTGCAGTTGTCAAACTGCCCCGCCTGCAGCCGCGCATCAATTATATCCCAAATTAACTTGTTGATTTTTGCCGTATTTGGATTTTGCAGAGATCTGACCGCCGCTTCCGACGCGTCGCATATCATAATGATTGCCGCGATTTTTGTACTGGGCAGCGGCCCGAGATATTTAAACTGGTTAATATCCAGTTCGTTTTCGGTTATTTCCTGCCTTTGTGGTAAAAATAAGCAATCGGCATAGTCCCATGATGTTCGACCGTAACTCCGGCGACTTCCTTCGGTATTTTATATTCAGCTGCTATCTGACGTCCGGCAACAGTATGCTGGGATAAGACGTTAACGCTGGCTTCGGGCGTTAACTCGTCGTGCGGATTATAATCGGACTGGTTTTCCTTATAATAAAGCGGCGCTTTCAGCTTGCCGACGTCGTGATAGATGGCGGCCGCCCTTGCCAAATAAACGTCCTCGTCAATCGCCGCCGCGCAGGTTTCGGCAAGATTTGCTACCGTAAGGCTGTGATGAAAAGTACCCGGCGCCTGAGTGCTCAGCCTTTGCAGCAACGGATGTTTAAAATCAGTCATTTCAATAAGGCGTATATCCGTTACAAGATTAAAGCATATTTCAAACAACGGGCTGAATAAACATCGCGAGAAAAACGCCGCCTACCATGCCTACCGCCATATACGGAAGCATATGTAACGCTTATGAATTCGGCCGTATTCTGAATATTAATTATATTAGATAATCCCATTACCGCCGGCATAATCAGTCCGGTAAATATCCCTATTATCATAATCCTAAATCTTTTTATTGATTTTTTGGTAAAAAGCATCATTACCGCGGACATAAAAATACCAGTAATTACCATTCCTAATATAATTACAAGCTCATAAAATGACGGATTAATACTAAACGTCGCCAAAAAAATAAGAAACAAACAAAACGAACTCAAAAACGCCAGTTTCCTGTCAACTAATAAAACCACAAGCATGGACGCCGTTATAACAGGTATTGCAAAAATATTGAAATAGCTTACGGCAACAAATATAAGATTAGAAACGATTGTTATAATAGTAAATAGAAAAACTTTGCTTAAAATCACTGAGATACTCGCTTTTTGCGGAGAAAACGTATACCGCGAAAATGACGTAATTTATCAGATAAAATAACGCCGCGCCGGCTAATTTCAACGCGAATAGGCCGGTAATTTCGATTTTTTAGATAGCGAGGCATTTAATTAAAATAGTTCCAACTGAAAATTACCGCTGCCGCTACGCTTAGCAAAACATTATTAAGCTCCGCCCTTGTAATATTGTTTTTTTCTTCGGTAATTTTTTCTGCCATTTTAATCCTTATTTTTATAAGCCGTATCGCCGCTTTCGTAAGCCTTGATTATTTTTGCCACTAATTCATGCCTCACAACGTCCTTTTCCGACAGTTTAATAATTTCTATCCCTTTAATATCGTTAAGAATACGTACCGCTTGTTTTAGTCCGCTGTTCTTTCCGGCAGGAAGGTCAATCTGGGTGATATCTCCCGTTACTACCATCTTACTGCCTTCCCCGAATCTTGTCAAAAACATTTTCATCTGTTCTTCGGTAGTATTTTGGGCTTCGTCCAAATTATAAACGCGCCGCCTAAAGTACTTCCGCGCATATAAGCAAGCGGCGCAACGATTATTATGCCGCGCTCTATAAGCTTTGGATAGTTTTCAGCGCCTAATAAATCGCCGAGCGCGTCATACAGCGGCTGAAGATATGGATTAACCTTTTCCTGAAGATCCCCGGGCAGAAAGCCCAGCTTTTCTCCCGCCTCAATAGCCGGCCTCGACAAAACAATCCTCTCGACCATACCGGCCTTGTACGCGCTTACCGCAAGGCTTACGGCAAGGTAAGTTTTACCGGTTCCGGCAGGCCCGACGCAGAGCGTTATTGTGTTTTTATTTATTGCGTCGACATATCTTTTTTGTCCGGCAGTCTTGCATTTTATTTTTTTGCCGCGGACGGTAGTCGCGACAGTATCGGTATTAAGCGGGATTATGTCGCTGTCCTCGCCGCGTTCAAGCATGTCCATCGCCTGCTTAACCTGCGCCGGATCCAAATCGTTTCCGCGTTCTACAATATTTATCAGCTTTCGTATTAATTTTTCCGGCAAGCAAAACGTTCTGTTCGACGCCGTTAATTATGATTGACGTATCTCTTAACGATATATCAACCCCGAATCCGTTTCTTACCGTGTTTATATTCCCGTCAAACGAACCGAACAGCTTTGCCGTTATGTCGCTTTCTATTTCTATTCTTTCGGTCAAGTTATCCTCCGATTCTTACTTTTGTGCCGATTACGCCGGTTATGCGATACACCCCGGCGGCGCCCGATACGTCGGTATACTCATCGGTAATTACCGCGCCTTCCGGTACTTTAAGCCTCGCGCCGCTCAACGCTTTATATTTTAGCGTCGCTTCTTCTTCGGCAAAAACCCTGTTGATTTCTTTTTTTTCTATTTCGTAATATACGGTGACGTATCTTTTTAACGGCACCATATTTGCCTCAAATAATATATCCGTCCGGCTTACGCTCTCATACAGCGCGAACGGGTTTCCGCCCTTCTTGCCGAATACAGCGCCGAACAGCCTTAGCTCGCTCGAGGTTGCAGTATTCCCAGTTCTTGTATATTCTATCAAGGATTCATAGAAAACCGTTTCTTCGGTATACCATACGGTCATTTCTATTTCGCCTAACGCCTTCTTAAATATACGCTCGACGGTAACCCCGTCAGGAAGAAGTTTATCCTCGTAATTAGCTATCAGTACCTGCCCTTTTTTAACTATACTGCCCGGCGTTACTAAAGGCGTGCCCGCATACGCGGAGATCTTATCCACCCTGCCCTCATACGACGCCGTTATGCTTGACGGCGTTTCCCGGTCGATTATGCCGTCCTTGTACAACGTCTCCACTATCTGTATTTTGAGCGTAGTACCCCGCGTCTTTACATAAACCATGCTCGCGTCGGCAAACGACGCTGTTATAGTATCCGAAAGCATTTTTGAATCGATTTTATTACGCGCCGCTCCGCGCTTAATTCCCGATTCGTTAAGCAGTTTCATAACGTCGGATTTAAGTATCCTGTCCGTACCGCTTATATCGATTGCCCATATAAAGCTGTTAAACAAACAAACGGCGGCTGTAAGCAGTACAAGGCCGATTACCAGTCCCAGCCTAAACCTCGCGCCGCGCAGCACCTCGCCAAAGCCGTACGCATTTTCGACAGAAGGATTATAACACATTTTTTTGCATAACGCAATCAGCTTAACGCGGTCGCGGTTATCCACCGAAAACGTTATCTTCCTTATTTTAGGTTCTCTATAATCATAAACGTCTATACCCGATTTAATAATCTCCTGCAATAATTTGCGAAGATTAAGCCCTTCTATACTGTAGGTTGTCCTGCCTGCAAACAGTTTTTTTATTACTCCGCTCATTTCGCCGCTCTTTCCACTTTATCTATTTCGCCTGTTACCAGCACCTCGTCGCTGTTAAGATGCTTAATAAAAAGGTTGGATCCGGTTATAACAAGCATCCCCTTTTTTAACGTTACCGTCAGCTCGGTATCGGTATAATTTCTTATATTGCGTATCCCTTCGACATATACTCCCTTGCCGTTAAGGACTATATATCTGTACCCCGTTATTAAATCTACCGGCAAACCCGATAATTCGCTTATACTGTCAATAAACCCTTTCATATCACCACCGTAGTATCCGTATTATATATTCTGTATATTTTATGATATTCTGACGTGAGTATATTACTCTTTCTTACTTCTATAGGAATTATCGTCAAAAATAGCTTGAATTTTTGCGGGAATTTTTATAGAAAACAATGCGGCAACGCCGCTTTTGTTCTATCGCCGGTATTTAACATGATTTTGTTTACAACCGGAGTTTTTACGGATATACTTATCATATGAGAATTACAAGCGGTTATTCCATATTTTACGAAGCGTACCTATTATTTAAGGAAATGGACGCGCTTTCGTTTATACTTCTTTCGGCGGGCTTATTATTTCTTATCGTAGAAATATTCCGCCCGTTTTCAGGTATCCTGTACGGAGCGGGCGGCGTACTGATAATATTAGGTATAGCCGTAAGAATGTCCAATAACGGCTCGATACAAATGCTGTTTATTTTGATTTTTATTATTGCGCTGCTTATAGTAACAGCTTTCATAATTTCGGTACGCGTAAATAAATATAACTGGCTGCTGCGGGAAGAAGCTATCGACGGCAGTTCCTTTAATACCGAACCCGACACGGACTCAAAGGATTATTATTTTTTACTCAATCATGAAGGCGTAACAGTAACCGAGCTGTCGCCCTCCGGCATAATTGTTATTAACGATATCGAATTTGACGCCGCAAGCCAGACCGGCGAGGAAATACCGGAAAACACGCCCGTACGCGTTGTAGAAGTGGAAAACGACAAAATAATAGTAAGGCTTGTTTGACGAGTTTCTCTGATTTTTCAATATCCGTTAAGAGCTTTACAGCTTAGCCCGTTATCAGCCGCCGGACACAAAAAAAGCAACTTTTTCAAGCTGCTTTTTTTATAATAAATCCTAAATAATGCCAATATATTATATTAAACGTTTTTGAATATTTAATTTATCACTTCTCCATGAGTCATACTCACCGTCGTTTTCTTCCCATAATTCTCTTAATTCGCTTTGAATCATAATTTTCCGTGTAAATGCTGCAAATAATAAAAAATATATTGCTGCGTTACACCGGCGTACTTATGGTTTAAAAGTGCGGCGTGATCCTTTTCATTTAATTGGTTAATGGCCTTTTTTAACCAGGTATCCAACGGGCAAACGGATAAATCATGAATCTCACCTGCAAAAAGCCGGACGCACGCTGAAACTTTTGGCCCGATTCCGGTTATAGACCGCAGTTCCTTATCTATTGTATTGCTTTGCAATTTAGCCAGACTGTCTATATTAATCATTTTTAATTGTTGTACCGCTTTAACCAAATACGGCGCGCGGTAACCGCAGCCAAGTGCCTTGAATTCAGATTCGCTAACGGTTGAGAGTCGGGCTAATGCCGGAAATGAATACAGCCCGTTTGATAGCATATCGCCGTACCGCCCGGCTAATAAATTTAATGTTTTTGTAAAGCGCTTTATATTATTGTTGGCGGATATTATGAACGAAATTACCATTTCATTGAACTCCGAGCGCAATATTCTTATGCCGCCGCCGGCGTCGATAGCAGGACGGATACTCTCATATTTATGTAATTCTTGTTTAATTTCATTATAGTCGGTGTCCAAATCAAAGTAATTCCAAAAATATTGAGAATCATTACATTTTATAATTACTTTTCCACTGTCGTTGTAAAGCTCTGCAAAATTGTTACCTACAATTAATTGATATCCGTTTTGTTTTTCAAAGTAGCGGAAAACCTGACCGCTGTGCATTATCGCGTCAGTGTCAAATTGGGTCAGGTCATAGACCTCTATTATATTATTATCAATAATATTCGCTATCATTTATATGTCTTATTATATCGCGGCCGGGTGATTTTGTCCTTTATTTTAGCCGGCCAATCCGCATTTTTTCCTCTCGCGGCAAATAATTTCAATAACTTCCAATACCTTTATTCGCCTTTTCAGTTTTCCTGTGTACATTTTCCCGTATATTTGCAAACGGACAAAATGTTTCAAAAAAATATCCCGGGCATTAAAACACCCGGGATTTATTTTGTTATTTTGTTATCCGCACTATTGTATATGCGTTTTTAAGCGGGATATACGCTTACTCTCTTCTTTGCGGCGCCGTATATTTCAAAACGGACAACACCGTCAACAAGCGCAAATAATGTATCGTCGCTTCCGATACCTACGTTATTGCCCGGATGAATCCTTGTCCCTCTCTGGCGTACAAGTATATTGCCGGCAAGCACCGCCTGTCCGTCCGAACGCTTAACTCCCAGCCTTTTCGAATCGCTGTCACGGCCGTTCCTTGATGAACCGACACCTTTTTTATGAGCGAATAATTGTAATTTAATAAACATTTTATTTTACCTCCAATTTAATGAAATCCGAATAGCCCTCATACAAATCGGCTATCCCGCACAGCATTGTTTCCAATATAACGTCTGCGTCATGCCTTTCCTTTTCTGTAATATTGTCCGGTACAGTTATTGTCAATCTTCCTGCCTTCTCGTCCCTCGTATAATTCACATTGATTTTCGCAACCTGAATCAGCCCAAGCAAAGCCGTCTGCAGTACGGAAGATAAACCCGCACAAACAATATCCTCACCTTCTACCGAGTAACCTGAATGTCCCTTTGAATCTACCTTTACTATCGAATTACCGTTTTTCGTTACTCTTATTGTCGTCATTATCTTAGATACTTAATATCTTGATTTTTGAAAACTGCTGTCTGTGGCCTTGTTTCTTACGTTCGTTCTTTTTTGCTTTGTATTTAAAAACAACAATCTTTCTGTCCTTGCCGTGGCCGACTACTTCCGCCTTGGCTTTCTTTGTCAGACAGGGTGTGCCGGTTTCGACATCGTTGCCGTCAACGGTCATCAATATGTCCAAATCGATTTTAGCTCCCCGCTCCAAATCCATTTTATCGACACTGATTACGTCGCCCTTTGATACCCTGTACTGTTTTCCGCCTGATAAAATAACTGCGTACATAACTTCTTTCCAAGCCTCCTTTAATAATGTCTCCGCCAGCCTCGGTGTACGGTTGCTTCCGTAACTTGTAACACGACAAAATCGCACTCAATCTGAGCGGCTCATTGAGAATGATATCATATCAAAAAGGTATATGTCAACTGACTTTTAGATTAATATAAATAAAACTTTTAACCGCTCACGCTCATTTCATTTTTTGTGCTCTATGACCGGATACTTTATGTATCTATGTATAGTACCTTTTTAGAAAAATGCCTGATTAACTAACAGCCTAATTCTGGGCAAAAATTTCCGACAATAATTCCTCATCGTTAATCAGCTTGCCTGCTCCTACAATAGTGCTGTGCTTAGGATCGTCCGCAATAACTACAGGCAGTTGTAATCTGGTGCGCGCAAGCTGTTCTAACCCCGCTATTATGGATGCGCCGCCGGTTAAAACTATACCCTGATTATACAGGTCGGACGCAATTTCGGGCGGGCAGGTATTAATTATATTCAATATCGCGTCGCAAACCTGATGGTAAAACGGTATAACCGCCTCAAGGACGTCCGATGATTTAACCTCGACGGACGCCGGATTCTTAGTCTCCATATCTATACCGTTAATTTTATAAGACGCGTTATCGTTTTCAAATAATGTTCCTATTTCTTTTTTAATTTTTTCAGACGCGGCCCTTCCGATTTTAAGGTTGTATTTTATCGCTATATAATCGCGAAGGCTCTCGTCCATATTTATGCCGCCTACATTTATACTGCAGCCGGCCACTATTCCGCTTAGGCTAAGTATCGCGATTTCCGTAGTGCCGCCGCCTATATCGGCTATTATGTTTCCGTTCGGCTGATCAATCTGCATCCCTACCCCGATAGCTGCCGGGATAATACTCTCTATCATGGTTATCTCGGCAATACCGGCCGCAAGGCAAACGTCCTCCATGCCCTTGCGCTCTTCCATGGACATTCCGCACGGCACGCAAAGCAGCGCCTTAAAACGGGGCGCTAAAAACAGGTTGTCCGGGATAATCTTCTTAAGAAATTCGCGAAGCATGAAAATTGCCGCATCCGGATCAATTATTACGCCTTCCATAACCGGAGAAATAAGCGTAGTTTTTTCCGGCGTCTTGCCGGTCATATTATACGCTTTTCTTCCGACGGCGCGAACCTTTTTATTTCTCGGCTCACCGGTAAAGGCTATTATTGTAGGTTCTCTTAAAACTACGCCGTAGCCGTCAAGGAAAATCGACGTAAACGACGTGCCTAACTCCAACGCTATTTTTAATGTTGCCATAATTATTTCCTCTTTTTTATAAATAGGTTTATAAAAACCGCAGTTATACAAGAATTGATGTAATCGGATATACAATGCCCGGATTTTAACAGATAAAGACGGATATCCGATCTTTTTTGCAATTCTTATATGGTCAAAACAGACAGATATATTTACAATCATTAAGCCAAATAATACGGAGTAAAGATCAATGCTATTTTCAATCAGGCTGCCGGCTTTTTTAAGTAATGTCCGGCGCTATCCCGCATTCGGCAAGCAGCCGCCTTAACAAGGTTACCGGCAGACCTACAACATTATCCCTGTTGCCCGCAATATGCGTTTTTGCAAAATTTTCGATATCCTGCAACCCGTATGCGCCTGCCTTATCCATAGACGAGCCTGTCTTTATATAATTATACAAAATATTATCAGAAATTGCACCTATTGTGACCGATGTTTTTTCGCTGCCGGTTACGGTCTTATTTCCCGTAATTACGGTAACTCCCGTATAAACCTCATGCGTATTCCCGCATAGCATTTTAAGCATTCTTACAGCATCCGTTTCGTCCTTCGGTTTACCTAATATCCCGTAGCCTGTACAGCAATTCTTATCGGGATTTGCAGTCTGCTGTTTTCCTGTTGCCGGACTGACGGCGTCGGCCGGGTAAGATTCTGCATTATTTGCTTGCAGACAATCAGGCTTAACCGCCGTCGTTCCTTCTTTCGGAATTATCTGATTTGCAAACTCAGGAATATGCGGTTCCTTCGCCCTGACAACTACTATAGTATCTGCGCCGATTACAGCGTCCGCGGAACAGCCGGTTTTTTCATATACAAACCGCGCTTTCTGCCGCGATAAGTCCTCGGCTATTTCTGACGGTAATATTCTATCCGAACACTCCGGAATATCAGAAGGAATTATTTCAAACTCATGAAATAATTCCTTTAACAGCACTTGCCGGCGCGGTGACGCGCTCGCCAATATAATCCTCATAAATATTTCCTTCCCGCAGGTATGCACGCCTAACGGCGGTAAAACGCATTTTATTTCCCTTACGGCTGCCGTCAAAAACTTAAATTTTTTGCCGGGATTTACGGCAGGAAATAACTATACCGGCTTTGCCGTTTGCTCACGCTTACTTCTCCGCAGGCATTCATTAATCCGGTAATGGAAAAAACTTCAGGAAGAATCTTTTAGTCGCTTATGATCCTTTAGTCTTTTATGATTATTTTGCCCGCTTGAATTGCTGTGCATTCAGCCAAGTAAATAAATCAGGAAGAATCTTATTGATTCTTCTTGTATATCTTATCCGGCGATTATATTTTCAATATTAAATTTTTGTTTATTTAATTCTTTCGCGTTAGTTTGTTTTTTACAAAATTTCCAAGTTTTTCTTATATGCCTTAAGGAATTCAGGAGCGGCTGTAAGCGCGTCTTTTACCTCAAGACTGCAATCGCCCTCTACTTCTGTTTTCATTATTACAGAGTCGCCCAACACGTCGCATGAAAGTGTTTTGACGGCGCTCGACATACTGCGGTCAAGGCTCTCGGCTATTCTTAATATCACGCCCAGCTTAATAACTGCGCCCAAATCTTCCTCGTTGAGAATATCCTTATATTTACTCCATTCGGCTATGTTCCATTCTTCTTTACGGTGTGCCATAGCGACAAAAGCCGATAAAACCAAATCGCGGTGCGAAATACCGAAAAGGTTGGAATTAAGAATTACATAAAATGAATGCTTATGATGATCATAATATTTAATACGCATACCGGCGTCATGAAGAATTGACGCGACACGCAATACTTTAATATATCCTCTCGGCAGCTTATGTAATACCCTTAATTGCTTAAATAACTGCATCGAAAGATTGTAAACCTGATCGGCGTGCTGCCTGTTTTCGTCAAAATAATAGACCATGGTATTAAGGCTGTGCCCAATTACGTCGCTTATAGGTTTTTCCGCTGTTGAAGGTACCGCATAATTAAACATTAACCCTTCGCGCAGCCCGCAGCCGCTTATAATAAGGCTTTGGAAATTAGCCTGCTTGAAGAACGCGCTTATACAGGTAAGGCTGGAGGCAAATATATCCGCCCTTGCCTGTGATATTCCTTTGATTTTTCGCCGTTTTTCAACGTCAAGCACTTTGACCATATTATAAACGTTATAAAAATCGTCCCTGCCCATCGGATAATTATGTACCATATCCAAAGGATAGCGCCTTACCTTGCGGCTGATTTTGCCAAGGTTTCTGAAAGAACCGCCAACGCCGATAAACTGTACGTCGGGATCAAGATCTTTAAGCCATGCCAAATTTGAAAGCTGATCAAATATAAAATCTTCCGTCTTCTGCGCCTGTTCCTCAGGGCTTAAACCGCTGTCGTTAAACAGGGAGGTAAGCGTAAGAGCGCCGAAAGGCAAAGTTTCGTGGTTGAGGATATTACGTCTGTTGTAATGAATTATTTGCGTGCTCGATCCGCTTATGTCAACAATAACGCCCTTGGGGATGTCCATCGAATTAATAACGCCTTGATATATATGCATGGCTTCTTCTTCCGGAGTAAGCACGCGTATCTTAAAACCGCAAGTCGCGCTTACCTCTTCCAAAAAGCTTTTTTGGTTCTTGGCGCGGCGCACCGCATTAGTACCGACCGCTATTATCTTGGTTACGTTATTCGCGTCGCAGAGCTTTCTGAACATTTTAAGCGTTTTAATCGCCTGTGCTACCCTTGTCGGTTTCAAAAAACCGTCGCGCTCCATATCCTCGCCCAATCTGACAGTCTCTTTCAGTTCATCAAACACTACAAAATATCCGCCGTCAAGCACATTTACAAGCACTAATCTTGCCGAATTCGAGCCTAAATCTATTATTCCTATCTTTTCCAAAAGTTCACCTATTAATTATTAAAGTTTTTTATTAGTATAGCATACTTGATAATCTGTTTCAATACCAATTCCCGAAAAATAATGTACAACAAAAATCAATATTTTTTGTATATATGTAATAATTTACTGAATTATATACAATATATAGGGTATTTTTATGTGCAAGCACCCGGAATAAAACTTTCAATCGCTTACGCTCTTTACAGTTTTTTGTGCTGTTTTTGTCTGAATGAATTGCTTGCGCATTCATTCAGACAAAAACATTCAATACAAAAAAAACGGATAAATATAATATCCGTTTTTTTAAGATTATATAAACAATTTTATTTACAAAAATCCCGCTTTGTTCAGCTTTAAAATCCGGTTTATAATAATTTTCCAATCAGGAGTGATATTAAATCTTTTTACAGATTATTCCTTAGATCCGAAGAAATCCTTTGATTTCTCATACTGGCTTATATTAATGCTTTCGTGCAGCTTCTTTATCATATCACGTTGTTCGCCCTTAACCTGCGTAGGGACTTCTACGTCGATACTTACAAATAAATCACCCATTGACTCAGACTTCGGCTGTTTAATACCCATTCCCTTAAGCCTGAATGTTGTTCCCGCCTGAGTGCCCTCCGGTATCGGGAATGACACTGTTTCGCGCAAAGTAGGTATATTAACTTTACCGCCCAAAATCGCCTGCGTAAAGGTTATAGGCACCTCTACATATAAATCCGGCCCTTTTCTTTTGAAATATTTATGAGGCATTACATTAAAGCTAAGAACAAGGTTACCCGGCTTACCCGCGCCCTTTACCCTGTCGCCCTCACCGGTAAGAGTCATATCCTGTCCCGGCTCAACGCCTGCCGGTATCGATATTTTGAGCGCGCGGTTCTTTCTGACTATAGCCTTACCTGCGCAACCGGTACACGGCTCCCGGATAATTTTTCCGGTACCCGCACATACAGTGCACGGACGCATATTGACAACACGCCCGAAAGGAGTGTCCTGGGCGATTCTCACTTTGCCCGTCCCGTTACAGGTCGTACAATTAACGTAAGCTGTACCACCCTTAGCGCCGGTTCCGCGGCACATCTGGCACGCTTCAAATCTGTTAACGGTAATATCCTTACTTGATCCGAATGCCGCCTCCTCAAAGGTAAGCGTCACATTAAGATTAATATTAGCGCCTGCCGTCCTGTCTCCGCCGCCACCGCCGCCGGTAAAATTATTAACTATATCTTCAAATATTGACGACGCGCCGCCGCTGCCGGAACTTGCCGGCCTGTCATACGCCGCGCGTTTTTCCGCATCGCCCAAGGTTTCGTACGCTTCGTTAACATCTTTAAATTTATTGGCGGCTTCGACGTTGCCCGGATTTAAGTCGGGATGATATTGTTTTGCAAGCTTTCGGTAAGCCGCTTTTATTTCCTCGTCCGACGCAGTCTTTTGAACGCCTAATACTTCATAATATGATTTTGCCATAATTATTCCCTTTCTTAATTCTTTCGCGCCGGCTCTGCCCGCTTATAATATAAAATTATTTTACGATATTTTTCATTTTTTGCGGGCAAGCGCTTAACCGCAAAGCAAAAGGCCTTGACCTTTTGCTTTGACTATCCGCATAGGACTAATGAATTAATTGCTCTGTAAGCTATAGCCGGTCATGCAATTAAAATTGCATGTTCGGGTCGTCTTCGGAAGGCATTTCGCCGCCCTGCTGACTGTATAATTTGCTGAATACGCTGTTAGAAAGTTTTTGCAATACGTCGAGCGCATCTCTTATACTTTCCAAATCATCCGTTTTGATAACCTCGCGCACATTAACTATTTCCGCCTGCAATTGTTTTTTGTCGTCGTCGCTTACTACAGAACCGTTTTCGCTCAGGAACTTCTCAATAGTAAAGATAAGGTTATCGGCCGTATTTTTACTTTCAACTACTTCTTTACGTTTGTTATCGTCCTCGGCAAAGGTTTCTGCGTCTTTGATAGCGGCTTTTATTTGGCTTTCGGTAAGGTTTGTGCTTGCGGTAATCGTTACCTTCTGCTCCCTGCCGGTTCCCTTGTCTTTCGCGTATACGTGCGCGATACCGTTAGCGTCAATGTCAAAGGTAACTTCTATCTGCGGTACTCCGCGCGGTGCGGGAGGTATACCGGACAGTTCAAACCTGCCTAATGTTTTGTTATGGGCGGCTATTTCGCGTTCGCCCTGTAAGATATGAATATCAACAGAGGGCTGATTATCGGTAGCCGTGCTGAAAACCTGCATCTTTTTAACCGGAATGGTTGTATTGCGGTTAATAAGCCTGGTAAATATACCGCCTACTGTTTCGATACCGAGTGAAAGCGGCGTAACGTCGAGCAATAATACGTCCTTAACCTCGCCTGCCAAAACGCCTGCCTGAACCGCCGCGCCGATTGCCACGCATTCGTCGGGGTTGATTCCTTTAAACGGTTCCTTACCTGTAATTTCCTTAACCTTTTCAGCTACAATCGGGATACGGGTAGATCCGCCGACAAGAATAACTCTGGCAATATCCTTAGATGTAAAGCCTGCGTCGGTTAATGCCTGATTCATAGCCTTGATAGTACGGTCGATTAACGGAGCGGTAATCTGCTCAAACTTAGCGCGCGTAATTTCATATTCAAGGTGGCGCGGTCCCGACGCGTCCGCCGTAATGAACGGCAGGCTTATCGTAGCTTTTGTAGCGGACGATAAATCGATTTTTGCTTTTTCGGCTGCTTCTTTAAGCCTTTGCATTGCCATTTTGTCCTGTAAAAGATCTATTCCGTTATCTTTCTTAAACAGGTCTATAACATATTCTATAATCTTATTATCAAAATCGTCGCCGCCGAGCTTATTGTCGCCCGCCGTAGCGATAACCTCGAATACGCCGTCGCCTATTTCTAAGATAGATACGTCAAACGTTCCGCCGCCAAGGTCGTATATAAGAATTTTCTGGTTTTCGCCTTCGCTCTTATTAAGTCCGTAAGCAAGCGCGGCCGCTGTCGGCTCGTTGATTATACGCAGTACCTCAAGTCCCGCGATACGTCCCGCGTCCTTTGTCGCCTGGCGCTGCGAATCTGTAAAATACGCCGGCACCGTAATAACTGCCTGCGTTATTTTTTCACCGAGATACGCTTCGGCGTCGGTTTTAAGCTTTGTAAGAATCATCGCCGAAAGCTCCTGCGGCGAATATTCTTTTTTGTCAATTTTGACTTTTTTATTAGTTCCCATATCACGCTTAATTGATATAATCGTCTTATCTGCGTTCGCAACAGCCTGGCGCTTAGCTACCTGGCCTACCAGCCTTTCACCGTCCTTTGCAAACCCTATTACGGAAGGCGTCGTCCTGTTGCCTTCTGCGTTTGGGATAACCGTAGGCTCTCCGCCTTCCATTACCGCGACACAGGAATTCGTCGTTCCTAAGTCTATACCAATAACCTTACCCATACTCTCTATCTCCTTGTGAATTATATATTAATTTAATATTTTAACGGATTTCTTTATCCATTATTATGCGCTTTATTTCCGGCTAATATTTAATTGGCGACCTTTACTGCCGTATGCCGGATTACCCTTTCTCCCATTATATAGCCTTTTTGGAGTATTTCTACTATTGTACCGCTTTTCTCTTTATCCTTTACCTTAACCGTCATTATCGCGTTATGAAGTTCGGGATCAAACATTTCGCCGAGCGCCGGTATTTCGGTAACGCCAAAGCTTGTCAATACGTCATTTAACTGCCGGTATATCATTTTTACGCCGTCCTGTATATTAACGTCGGTTATCATGCTTATCGCTCTCTTGAATACATCCAGAATATTGACTAATTTTTCAATAACTTCAACAATTCCGTCTTCCTTAAGCTTTTTATTGTTATCCGCAGTCCGTTTACGGTAATTGTCAAATTCGGATTGAAGCCTTTGCGCCATAGCGCAAAAATCCTCCGCTTTTGATTTCTCTTTCGCCGCAATCGACTGTGCTATAAGTACCTGCTGCTGCATTTGTTGCATCTGCTGCTGCATCTGCTGCATTTGTATCTGAATTTGCTGTGCCTGCATATAGCCGGCGTTTGATTGCGATACAGGAGGCTGTTGGCTGTATCCCATACTTGACTGCGATACAGGAGGTGTCTGGCCGTATCCCGCATTCGACTGCGATACAGGAGGTGTCTGGCCGTATCCCATATTCGACTGCGATATCGGGGGCGTCTGATTAATGTTAGGCGCTTTCGGCCCTCCTGCCGGCGGAATGTTGGGATTAACGTTCGGGTTATTTAGAGCTCCTCGGTCCGGAATTCATAGGCTGTTGATTTAGATTAGGCGCCTTTGGCCCTCCTGCCGGCGGCGGCACAATCTGATCCGGTATCGGACCGTTCTTTTCGTCTTTCATAATTCCTCCTCATTGAAAGCGCCGTTATCCGCGTTTTCAACAATTTCAGTATTTTCATTTTTATTCGAATGCGGCAACATATTAAGGGTTTTCCCGATGTAGTCCAGCACTGAAATAACCTTAGGATAATCCATTCTCATAGGCCCGATAACGCCCGCGTTACCGATAGATTTACCGTTAACGTTGTATGACGCGGTCACTATCGCGCAATCTACGTCCTTATCTCCGGTATCGTCCCTGCCTATTTTTATATTTATATCCATATTGTTCGACGACTGCAAAAGCGGCAGCAACTGTTCTTTTGCGTCAAATATCGATAATATAGCCTTAGCCTTGTTAATAGACGCGTATTCGGGCTGCTCAAGTATTTTGCTCGCCCCTTCCAGAACAAGCTCCTCTATAGAATTGCCGTCCGCGTAATTCGCAAGTATTTTCGTCACCGTATCAAAAAACAGGCTATATTCCTTTTTGACCGATTTGATTACCTTGCCGGGCTTTGCTACGTCGCCTATAGTATAGCCTTTAAAGGCGTCTGTAATAAGCCTTGACGCCGAAGCATAATATTCGTCGCTCAACTCTTCATCGACCTTTACCGATATGTCCTTAAGCATTCCCGCCTTGGTGATTACGACAATCAATACTGTATTGGCCGTCAGCTTGACTATCTTTATGTTTTCAATAACCGCTTCTTTAGGATTCCCCGAAAAAGCGACGCCTGTTAAATTTGTTACCTCGCTTATTACTTTTGCGGTTTTTCTTAATATATCCTCAACCTCGCCGACTTGCTTATTAAAAAATTTTTTAATAATTTTCAGTTCAGAAGTTTTTAATTTCTTTTTCGGCATCAATTTATCTACATACAGCTTATAAGCAAGCGCGGTAGGAATCCTGCCCGCCGAAGTATGCGGCTGTACCAGATAACCCATATCCTCAAGCGACGCCAACTCATTTCTGATTGTAGCGGCCGATAATGACGGAAGATGCTTATCACGGATTTCATTACTGCTTATAGGCGTCGCGGAAACAATATAATCATCAATTACTGCTTTTAATATTCTTTCCTTTCTGACCGATAATGTCATAATGTTTCCCATTTTTTAAGTACTATAACGCCCCTCTGCCGTCCTAAAACATAAACTAGCACTCTACCCTATAGACTGCTAGTATTTATTCTAACATCATCTATTTGGTATGTCAATCTTTTAGCTTGAATTTTTGACCAAAATCCTGATATATATTTCTTTAATATTATGTACCTACAATATATAGTTATCAGCGCTAAAACCGGCGTTTATATCTGCCGCACTTACAACAGCTTAAGTATAACCGGATTCATAACGTAAAAACCTTCGTCCGTCAGCCTGAGACAGCCTTCTTCAATGCGGGCAAGGCCATGCTCTGTAAGTATATCAATTTCCTTTGTTTTTGATTCGTATAAGCCGTATCCTGAAAGTTTCTTAAATTCGCCAAGGTTTATTCCGGCGGACGTACGTATATTAAGCATAATATATTCGGTAATTAAATCGCTGTCCTCAATAATTACTTTGTTGCTCCCGTTAATATACAAGTCGATATTGTCGCAGTTACGGAAACGTTTTCCGTTAATATAAGAATGCGCGGCAGCGCCGTAACCCCGATAACCGGCAAGCGTCCAATATTTGAGGTTATGTCTGCTTTCTTTTCCCGGTACGGCAAAATTACTGACCTCGTACCTGTTCAGCCCGGCGCGGTTAAGTCTTGCGGCGGCATAAGCGTACATATCCGCGCAAAAATCATCGTCGGGGCTGTACCCGCTTTCATAAAGCGGCGTCCCTTCCTCCGCCTTAAGCGAATAAACTGATACGTGTTTCAGGCCTAAAGCCGTTATTTTATCAAATGTATCCTCAATATCGTCCGCATCCTGTCCGGGCAATCCCAGCATTAAGTCCGCCGATATGTTATTTATTCCCGATTTGATTACCGATTCGTACGCGCGCAGAAAATCTTTATAGCTGTGTACGCGCCCGATTGCTTTTAACAGTTTGTCGGATGCCGATTGCAGGCCTATCGATATACGGTTGATTCCGCAGTCACGGTATTCCTTAATTTTGTCTTCTGTTAATGATTCAGGATTTGCCTCGATTGTTATTTCAGCGCCGCGCACAATAAATTTTTTGTATATTTCCGACATAACCGCGCTTATATAACGGGAAGGGATAGCTGACGGTGTACCGCCGCCTATATATACGCTGTCCGTAATATACGCTTTGCCGTCAATATTATCGTCTTTGATTTCTCCGGCAAGAGCCTTAATATATTTGTCGGCATTCTCCGGCGTATCGTTGCGCGAAACAAAATTACAATAACTGCATTTCGATTTGCAGAACGGTATGTGTATATAAATACCGAGACTTCTCTTATCGGTCTGCAGTTTCTGCTTATTATTATTTTTGTTTGCTTCCGTCATTCAATTTTCCGTTTAGAACAAAAGCGGTTTGCCGCGTTATTTTCATCTTGGTAATAATCGCTTATACTGCCGTATACCGCTTTAATTACAATTTATATTACTTTGAATCCAGTTTTAAAACCGACATAAACGCCTCGCTGGGAACTTCTACGCTGCCCACCTGGCGCATTCGTTTTTTGCCTTCCTTCTGCTTTTCCAAAAGTTTTTTCTTCCTTGTTATGTCGCCGCCGTAGCACTTAGCCAACACGTCCTTGCGCATGGCTTTTACCGTCTCTCTGGCTATTACTTTGCTGCCTATGGCGGCCTGTATCGGGATCTCAAACATTTGCCTTGGTATAACCTCTTTCAGTTTTTCGGCTATTCCGCGGCCTCTTGCGTATGCTTTCTCGCGGTGGACTATCAGGCTGAGCGCGTCGCAAACATCGTTATTAAGCAAAATATCCATCTTAACCAAATCGCTTTGTTTATATCCCGCCATCTCATAATCCAGCGAGGCGTAACCTCTTGTGCGCGATTTTAAGCTGTCAAAAAAATCATACACAATTTCATTGAGCGGCAGCTCGTAAGTCATCTTTACCCTTGTTTTATCAAGGTATTGCATATCTATATATATTCCCCTTTTTTCCTGGCACAGCTCCATAATTGAGCCGACATATTCGGGCGGGGTAAAAACATACGCTTTGACTACCGGCTCCTCTATTTGCAATATCTCGCCGACGGCGGGAAGATTGGCCGGATTGGATACGTTGACTGTTTCGCCGTCGTTTTTGTAAACTTTATATATAACGCTGGGCGCGGTAGTTATTAAATCGAGATTAAATTCCCGCTCCAGTCTTTCGGCTATTATTTCCATATGCAGCAGCCCTAAAAATCCGCACCTGAAACCAAAGCCGAGCGCGCCCGATACTTCCGGCTCATAAACAAGAGACGCGTCGTTAAGCTTAAGCCTTTCAAGAGCGTCTTTAAGATCGTTATACCTTGAGCCGTCCGTCGGGAAAATACCGCAGTATACCACAGGCAGAACTTTCTTGTAGCCGGGCAGCGGAACAGCCGCCGGATTACCCGCTTCCGTTATCGTATCGCCGGGCGCCGTATCCGCCACGTTCTTAATGCTCGCCGCAACATACCCTACGTCGCCCGCGCGCAGCTCACCTGTCGCTACAGGCTTAGGATTAAACGCGCCTACCTCGATAACGTCAAATTCCTTATTCGTCGCCATCATTTTTATTTTTGTGCCCTGCTTGATAACGCCGTCAATTACCCTTATGATACATATCGCGCCTTTATAATTATCGTAATATGAATCGAATATAAGCGCTTTTAACGGGGCGTTCTCGTCCCCTTTAGGAGCGGGCATTCTGTCCGCGATATAATCCAGAACCGTCTCTATATTAAGCCCTTCCTTAGCGGAAATAAGCGGCGCGTCATGAGCCGGCAGGCCTATTATATCCTCAATCTCTTTTTTGATTTCGTCCGGCCGCGCACTGGGTAAATCTATTTTATTAATTACGGGCAAAATTTCCAAATCGTTATCTAACGCTAAATATACGTTGGCAAGCGTCTGCGCCTCTACCCCTTGAGCCGCGTCTACAACAAGCACGGCGCCCTCGCAGGCTGCCAGGCTTCTTGATACCTCATAGGTAAAATCCACGTGTCCCGGAGTATCATTAAATTAAAGGTATATTCCGTACCGTTTTTTTGATAGTACATTCTTACCGGCGTTAATTTAATCGTTATACCGCGTTCCTTCTCCAGCTCCATAGAGTCCAGCATCTGGCTGGTCATGTCGCGTTTACTGACAGTTCCTGTTTTTTCAATCAGTCTGTCCGCAAGAGTAGACTTGCCGTGGTCAATGTGCGCAATAATACAAAAATTTCTGATATTTTTCATTCTTTCATTCATAAATAATTTATAACATTTTATACCGCGTTAGTCCACTGATTAATCAAAAATATACGATATAGCTAATTCGTTTACAAATTAGCATTAAGCCTCCCTTGTGAATTTTTGATGAATATGCCGCAAAAATGATTCTTTTCGTGGTCATAGGCGCCAAAAGGCACCGAAGAATAGGGCTGGATGAACGAATCAGCTATAGTTATTAAACCGGCCTTTACCGGACGGAATTCCGGCTGTAAACGATAATTTTAATGCGTTTTATTGTTATATTATATCTTATTTCATGACAATATACGCAATTATGTCACAATCGATTGCATATATATATTTATTTTGCTATAATATACTGGCATTAATCTGAATAAAATAATATTTCGTTGCCGATTATTATATAAATAATACTACGGCGCCGCTTTTTATAAATTTGCATTCACCTTATTCAGTTTACTATTTTGTGCAGGTTAACAATATTTACAGGTCCGCTTTCGTGTTAACCGGATACATAAAACCGCCTTGAGTAAACATAATCTTTATAGAGGTATTTATTAAATGGATATATTTAAATCGTGGCTTGCCACTATGCCGATAGCGCATCGCGGTTTTCATAATGATTCCGCGCCTGAAAATTCGTTAGCGGCATTTAAAAACGCTATTTCACATAATTTCGCAATTGAATTAGATGTAAGGATAATTGATGACGGTACAATTGTAGTTTTTCATGACGATAAGCTAAGCAGGATGACCTCCGCAGACAGCTATATATGCAAATCAAAATATGAAGATATCAAAAACCTGCGTCTTTTAAAAACAGAGGAAACAATCCCCACATTTGGGGAGGTTTTGGCTTGCGTAAACGGACAAGTCCCCCTTCTCATAGAATTAAAAAACGACAATAACGTCGGCGCGCTGGAAAAAGGCGTACTCGAATTATTGAAAAACTACAACGGCGAATTCGCGGTTCAGTCCTTTAACCCATATTCGCTGGAATATTTCCGCAATGCCGCTCCGCATATATTACGCGGCCAGCTTTCCTGTTTTTTCCGCGGCCTGAAAATGTCTTCCTTCAAAAAATATATTTTAAAGCGCATGCTGCTTAACAAACGCATTTCCCAGCCTGATTTTATTTCTTATAAGCACGACGAATTGCCTAACAGATATGTGCGTAAATATTCCGATTTACCTATACTGGCATGGACGATTCAAAGTAATTCAACCTACGAAAGCACAAAAAATTATTGTAATAATATTATTTTTGAAGGCTTTGTCCCTAAGAAATAATGTTTAAATTGTTTAAAGCGTTTAAAGATCCCCTTGTAAGGCGCGAATATTACAAATATTTTCTGGTAGGCACATTGGGCTTTGTAATAGATTTTTCTATTCTCGCGACAATACTGTATATTTCAAAACCGGAATATTTCGATAATAATATTTTACATGTATTTATAAAAAACCTTCGTAACAGTGCGGCCGGCTCGCCTTCTACCCTCATCGTAGTTATCGCAACGGGGCTTGGCTTTCTGATGTCTTATATTGTTACGTATATATTAAGCGTATTTTTCGTATACCGGTACGGGCATATCGGGAAAAACGGTAAGGGCTTTCTTAAATTTATGTTTTTCGGGATTTGCGGGCTCGGTATATCAAGTTTCGGGCAATGGCTCGGTTATGACATATTAGATTTAAACGTATGGGTTGTCAAAATAATTTTATGGTTTATAGTTTTTGTTTTTAATTACGCCACAAGAAAAAAGTTTATATTTAATATTGAGCTGATAATCGACGAGGAAAAAACTATATTCCTGCCCCCTGAAAGCAGCAGGCCGTTAAATACGGATGAAGATTTAGCGCCGGATCAGGCGGCAGGAGAAACGGATAACCGGCAAGCTGAATACTCCGGTGAAACCGGCGCCGATAATTATGACGACATCGAGTAACTAATTATATTATATATATACGTGTTTTTGCCTTACCGAAAAGTACAAAATATCAACGAATGACGTAAAGTCAAGATTCATATAATGACGGGCGGCTTTATTCAACATACCATTATTCAAGTAACGCATTACAATATAACGGAAAACTAATTCAATGTTCCCTAATTCAACGTAACCTTAAGGATAGTGTCGCCGTATTTTTCAAACGCAAGCCTGTGCAATATTTCCGACGCCGACTGGTAATTCTCCAACTCGTCAAGCAATTTTCTGGCACTTTCTATAATATTTTTGTCCAGATTAAGCATAAAAAACAAATCGCCCGCCCCGCTCTGCCTTTCCCCGATAAAATCGCCGGCTCCGCGCAAGCTCAGGTCGTAATCCGAAAGCGCGAAACCGTCATTGCAATTTTTAAGTATGTTAAGGCGCTTTAAGGTATCGGCGTTCTGCGAATCTGTTATCAAAAAACAATAGCTTTTGTGTTCCCCGCGCCCTACTCTGCCCCTTAATTGGTGCAGCTGCCCCAGACCGTATCTTTCCGCGCCGAAAACGGCGATAACGGATGCGTCCTTAACGTCAATACCTACCTCAACTACGGTTGTGGAAACCAGAATCTTAAACTCGCCGTTATTAAATTTGTTTACGGCAGCCTGCTTTTCTTCCTCTTTCATTCTGCCGTGCAGCAATCCTACAGGAATATCCTTATAAACGCTCTTTTTAAGTTTTTTATACAGGCCGACAGCCGATATTATATCCTCATTTTCCTCATCGTCCTCTATTCTCGGGCATATTATATATGTCTGCTGATTATTTTCGCCTAGTTTTTTAATAAACATATACATATCGTCTATTTTATCGGGAGGGACAAAATTGGTCGTTATTTTATCCGCGCGGCTTTTCGGATACTCCAGATAAGATACATCTAAATCACTGTAAAAAATAAGCGCCAAAGTCCTCGGCAGCGGCGTTGCCGACATAACTAATACGTCGGTATCACCCTTATTCTCCAGCATATTTCTTTGCGATACTCCAAACCTGTGCAGCTCGTCCGTAATGACAAGGGCAAGCTTATTATACGCAACATTAGGCTGTATAAGCGCGTGTGTACCGATAATAATATCGGCGTAGCCGTTCCGTATATCAAAAAGTATACTGTCTTTATCAGATTTTGCCAATGAGCTTGAATAATACTTAATCCTTACCCCAAGCGGCGATAATAATTTGACTGCATTTTTATAATGCTGCCGCGCCAAAACCTCGGTAGGCGCCATAAGCGCCGCCTGATAACCGCTCAAAACTGCGTTATAAAGTGTGATTAGCGCGACTATTGTTTTGCCGCTGCCCACGTCCCCCGCTATCATTCTGTTCATAGTTGTATTTTTATTCAAATCAGATAATATATCGCCAACGGCCTTTTTCTGGCTGTCCGATAATTCATACGGCAATTTACTTATTAACCCGTTTAATTTTGCGGTATTATCACTGTAATTATTTTTGCGGTTGCCGTACGCGCTCTTTTTTACCTGCTTATACGCGTACATAATTTTACAGAGCTCGGATACGCTTACAGAGCGGTTTGCCGCGTCAAGCTCTTCGTATGATTTCGGATTGTGCATAATACGGTAAGCGGTACCCAAATCCGTTATTTTATATTTAGCCGCAAGTTCATCCGGTATATACGGCTCGTCCTTATATAAATCAATAGCCTGTGATATTAAATCCTTCATTAGCGCGCCGTTAATACCTTCAATTTTACGGTATACCGGCATTATGCCTTTAAGACGCTTAACCGAGTTAACCGGCTCAAAAACCGGATTAACCAATTTTTTGCCGCGCTTACTTGAAACAACTCCAAAAAATAAATATTCGGAACCCTTTTTCAACCTGCTTTTTACATACGGCTGATTGTACCATTGCGCCATAAATTCCGTTCCGTCGCCGTCTTTCAGCTTAACCGTACAGAACGCAAAATTTTTGCGGATATAATTTACGGCCGGATCGGATATTACAACTGCCTTAATAAGATTTTGTGTGCCGGCGTCGCATTCGTTAACAGGTATATATTTGCGCATATCCTTATATGAACACGGCAGAAATTCTACAAGGTCTCCGGTTGTATTTATTCCGCAGCCGTTCAAATATTTAATACGTTTATCCCCGATTCCTTTTAAGTTAATTATATCCATTATATCATTTTTACCATATTAAATATTTGTTCACTTTTCCACATTCAAAATTTTTAAATATTACGCCTGTTTTGGCGTTTTTTGTATAATTTTGGCGTTTTTTATACATAGACAATTTTTTGTCCACAGTTGTCCACATTTTTTCCACAATTATAAATGATTTTTTAATTATTCCGTTGTTAATTTTTTAATGAATATTTTTATTATTTCCACAATAATAACAAATAAAACTTCAATCGCTTACGCTCTCTCGGTTTTTTGTGCTACTCTTGCCTATATTCAAGCACTTAGGCAAGATGTTTCAATATAACTTCAATCGCTTACGCTCTCTCAGTTTTTTGTGCCCCTCTTGCCTATATGCAAGCACTTAGGCAAGATGTTTCAATATAACTTCAATCGCTTACGCTCTCTCAGTTTTTTGTGCTCCTCTTGCCTATATGCAAGCACTTAGGCAAGATGTTTCAATATAACTTCAATCGCTTACGCTCTTTCAGTTTTTTGTGCCCCTCTTGCCTATATGCAAGCACTTAGGCAAGATGTTTCAATAAGAATCTTCACTCACTTCGTTCGTTTGTTTCTTTTGTGCACATCTTGCCTATATATAAATATCTAGGCAAGATGTTTCAATAAGACCGAATAAAGTATAACAAATGCCGCAAAATCCTGAATATTTGATTATCAAATTGACCGGATACTCCTTACCGATTGTTCGGTTTAGACCGGATCCGCTTTATAAATTTGTTCGGTTTATATAAAAAATTTAATTCTGCAACAAGGCAAGCGCTTTTTTATAAAGCGGATCAAATTCACAGCCGCAGCTTCCGCATTCATTATCCGCTTGTTTAATACCGTCAATCAACCCGCGCTTTATTTCTTCCGAATTTATATTTTCCAACCATGCCTTAGACGGAGCTTCTATTACCTGCCAGCCCGAATTGGAAAACTTAGTTATAATCTCGATTAATTCTTTTTGATTTTTCATTTTTTACCTCTATTTATTATTAAAATAAAAATATGCCGCGTTTATATATTAATAGAGTTTTATACTTTTGTCAAGACAGGCTTATCCGGCAATAAGCAGGCGGCATCAAATTATACAAGAATCCGAAATAACCCGCTTTATGCTTAACTTGATATTACTATTTTCGCATTGCATCCGGATTTCCATTTTTTATTCCATGCTGCGGCGCATTCCGTATGTATATGAATTACTTGATCCTCTTCCCACCTGTCGAATGCACATTCGTCTACATAAAGCGTGCTTAACGGAATAAATAGCTCTTTAATATTGTTGCAATTCTTAAACGCATAGCTTCCGATATGCTCCACATTAGGTATATTAACCGAAGTCACAATTGTATCGCAAAGCGCACAAGACCCGATGCTCTTGATACTGTCCGGCAGGATAATTGTTTTGAGTCTTTTGCAATCCGAAAACAAATCATCGGCAAGCAAGCTGACACCGTCCGGTATTATAACCGTTTCAAGAGCGCAGCTATTAAAAGCGCCTCTGTTGATTGTCGCAACACTGTCGGGTATTACTGCCGATTTAAGGCTTCTGCAACAGAAAAAAGCATTTCTGTCAATCGTTATAACACCGTGCGGTATCGTAACGGTTTCAAGCTGAAGATTAAAATGAAAAACGGATTTGCCGATAGCCGTAACACCTTTTGGAATCACGACGCTTGTTTCAATGCCCTCATATTGCGTAAGAACGCCGTTCCCGTCCACAATAAAATCAGTCAGCAGCCCTGCATTTTGCATTCTGCGGCGTTCGTATTTTTCACGCCAACCATCTTCACCGATAGGTGCTCCGATATGCGCCGTTTCTTCCTGCTGCGGTTTTGTCCGGATGCTTTCGATTGCTTTTAATATCAAGCTCCCGCAATGAGCGCACCTGAACAGCTCTCCGTTAAATATTGTCAGATCGGTACTTCCGCATCCCGGACACCCTAGTTTTTCCATATTTCCGTCCAAATACTCCTTAACAACAATATCAAAAACGCGTGCGTTTTAATTTTAGTTTCGTGATAATCCGCTTTTATAGCAGTTTTCGAAAACGTGTACGGTATAATTGGTTTGGATTTTTTTGTTAGACTTGCCAAAAATCGTTCTTTATGGTACTTCTAGTACCATAAAGGTTATTTTCGCAAGAAATAGCAGAAAAAGACGAGCTAAGGATACCGTATATCTTAAGTAAAATTGCTATAAAACCGCCTACATTGTCTTTAAGTCAAAGCCGTAAAAAAATATATATCGTTTTGAAAAAAAAGTAGTGGCCCGCCCTAATCTGCACATTTAAGTATGTTTTATTTCAGTATTTACTTATAAAAATGATTTTTAGAGCGTCATGCCCCGTAAAACACACCGTATTCTATCGTCACGGCAAATTTATAAAGCTCGCCGTGAAAATCAAAATGCCATCCGAATTCATCAATCAGCCCGTCAACCATTTTATAATAAACTTCTATTATTGCGTTGTTATCCAGCGTCGTTTCCGCTTCCGTCGAAGTAATCGCGACATACACGCCGTCGGCTATCCTGTATACAAAATCACTAAAAGCAAACAATTCACCGGATACACGTCCGATTTCCATATATGTGAACGGAACGCCCTGCGGAAGCCTCGTTAATTCGTATGCGTCATTAAATGTGTGTTCATCATAAACTGTACCGTTGATTATCCCGGTTATCAAAAATTGATTAAAATAATAAATCATTATTTCATCATCGAAGTTCGATATTGTTATTATTGATTTGCCCTTAAAACCTGTAGCTACCGAATTATCTATAATTCTATTCCATTCCTCCGCGTTAGCTACGGTATCTCCGATTGTATTACTACTGCGTGACACTCTCCACTTTGCGTGCATAATATAGTTTTTGTCCAAAATAAGCGGCCATTCGACCAAATTTGTCAAAGCCTCGTCATAATACCACCCGACAAAATTAAAACCTTCTTTCATAGGATCTCCCGGCATATAAAGCATCGTGTTTTTCTCGAGGGATATAGATTCAAGCCCGACGCCGCCGTTAACATTAAAAGTTACGGTGCGCATTGTGCCGCCCTCACAAGCCGAAAAAGACATCAACATACTAAAAAATGTTAAGCAGATAATAAATGTAAAAAATATTCTTTTTTTCATAAAAATCCGTCCTTTTTCATTTCTTATGTTTTGTATATATTAATATTGTTAGAGAGGAATCACGCTAAATACCCAAGAAAGTATCCGCACTCACTATATTCGTTTAATTCTTTTGTGCAAGTTCTTTCTTTTTTGCAAGCAATCAAGAAACAACTTTCAATAAGACTCTTAACTCACTATGTTCGTTTAATTCTTTTGTGCAAGTTCTTTCTTTTTGCAAGCAATCAAGAAATAACTTTCAATAAGACTCTTAACTCACTGCGTTCGTTTAATTCTTTTTGTGCAAGTTCTTTCTTTTTTGCAAGCAATCAAAAAATAACTTTCAATAAAAAACTGCACACTCCTAATAAGGCATGTGCAGTAATCGTACCGCCTGTTCGGTAATGATATTTGCAGTCATTTTATTTTCTTATTTTTTTATTCGTTATTTGGTTTAAATTATTGCCTTATTATGTCAGCTTAACGACACTATATAATAGTATAACGGCTGGCCTCCGAAATGTATGTCGACGTCACATTTAGTGTAATGCTTGCCTATTTCTTCGGCAATCATATTAGCTTCTTCTTCTTTCACGTCGTTACCGAAATAAAGCGTAATATTCGATACTTTCTTGTCTATCATTTTGTCAATAAGCTGTTTTGTCACGACGTCTACACGTTCGCCCTTAGCAAGTATGTTCTTGCTGTCGATACCGATAATATCGCCCTCTTTAAGATCGAAATCATCAATCTGAGTATTACGCACTGCATAGGTTACAAGCCCTGCGCGCACCTCGCTCATAGAATCTTTCATCGCTTCAATATTCTCTTCGACCGACGCTTCGGGGTTGTATGCCAAAACTGACGACAAGCCCTGCGGTATATTCTTTGTCGGTATTATATGCAGCCTGCGCTTTGTAAGATCTCTTGCCTGCTCCGCCGCCAGAATTATATTGGAATTATTAGGGAAAACAAATACGTCCTCCGCCATAACCTTATCCACCGCTTTTGCTATATCGTCCGCGCTCGGATTCATTGTCTGGCCGCCTTCGATAATATTATCTACAAGCAAATCTTTAAATATATTGGATAAGCCTTCGCCCGCGCATACAACAACCATTCCCGTAGGCTTAAGGCTCTCTTTCTGCACGCCGGTGAAGGATCTGTTCTGCTCCAGCATGTTTTCTATTTTGATTTTGTCTATTTCGCCAAGCTCTAACGCGCACTGAATGGCATTGCCCGGATCGTTGGTGTGCACATGTACCTTAACAAGCGCCAAATCGCCTATTACGATAACGCAATCCCCTAAGGTCATTAATTTTTCCCTGAATCTGTCAATATCCGCGTTTGTAGTCTTTTTATGCAGATTGATTATAAAAAACTCGGTGCAATACGCAAATTCGATTTCGCTTATTTCAACTGATTCTTCATGAAATTTATCAAAGTTATCAGCAACGCTGCCCGCCGTTATCGAATCGTCAAAGTGCATTAACAAATCTTCTTTTTCCGCACCCATGACAACGTCATAAAAGCCTGAGAATATTACCAAAAGCCCTCTGCCGCCGGCGTCGACCACCCCTGCTTTTTTAAGTACGGGCAGCATATCGGGCGTTCTTAATAATGTATCCTCGCCCGCAGCTATTACGCTCTTTAAAAAAGCGTCCATTTCCATTGGTTTCTTACTTATTTCCACAGCGTGTTGCGCCATTTCGCGTATTACCGTCAATATCGTGCCTTCTTTAGGCTTTGTAACAGCTTTATACGCAACTTCGGCGCCGTTATGAAGAGCTTTCGCAAATAATTTTGTATTTATTTCCTTACTTTCTGCGAATATTATGCTCATACCTTTAAATATCTGAGATAATATTACCCCCGAATTACCTCTCGCGCCGCGTAACGCTCCTTTGCTTAACGCATTCGCTAAGGAATCCAGATTATTATTTTGACAATTATTTATTTCATTGCTCGCCGACGTCATTGTTAACGACATATTTGTACCGGTATCGCCGTCCGGAACAGGAAATACGTTTAACTGGTCGACGTGCTGTTTATTAGCTTCTAATACTTTAGCCGCATTCAGAACCATTTTTCTGAACATCAGGCCGTTAATTGTTTTTCTTTGCTGCATTTTTATATTCCTCCGATATTAACCTTTTGAAAAGGCATGCCCGGTATACGTTTAAAGCCCCGTTTTCCGCCGGTTTTTTATTACCTTTTTTGCGGAAACATTATCATCAGTTATTATTATTTATATGCTTTATTATGTTTTATAAGACGACAAAAGTTTTGCCTTCTTATTTATTTTGCAATCGACTGACTAAACGTGTACTCCTACAACATTAACCTTTATCGAACCTACTATCATTCCTGTAAATTTCTCCACATCATAACGGACAGATTTTTTTAGGGATTCTGCAACTGCCTCTATAGATACCCCGTATTTCATAATTACGTTAATAACTACAAAAATCCTGTCCCCGTGTGTTTTTACTCTTACTCCTCTTGATAATTTTTTCTTGTAAAGATATCAAACACGGCGTCAATAAGTCGTTTTGAAACAAGATCCACAATACCATAACATTCCAATGCGGAATATCCTGCAACCTGCGCTATCGCGTCGTCAGTTACTGAGATGGTTCCGTAAGCATTGGTCGTTTTTAATGACATTGTTTCCTCCATTTTCAAATTTATGCCCACTATCGCCTTATAATATTTTAATATATCGCTCATCTTTTTGCAAGTATTATATTAAGATTTTCAATATACTTATAGTAACTTATTACCAGAATACCAAAAAACTGCATTCAATAGTGCGTTTATATTATTATTGTCTTTAAACTGTGATATAAATCATTATATTGAAACGTTTTGTCTGAATGAATGCATAGTAATTCAAGCAGGCAAAACGCGTACAAAAAACAAACGAACAAAATGAGTGCGGTTTTATTGTCGTTTTGTCTGAATGAATGCATAGTAATTCAAGCAGGCAAAACGCGTACAAAAAACAAACGAACAAAATGAGTGCGGTTTTATTGTCGTTTTGTCTGAATGAATGCATAGTAATTCAAGCAGGCAAAACGCGTACAAAAACAAACGAACAAAGTGAGAGCGGTTTTATTGGCGTTTTGTCTGAATGAATGCATAGTAATTCAAGCAGGCAAAACGCGTACAAAAAACAAACGAACAAAGTGAGTGCGGTTTTATTGGCGTTTTGTCTGAATGAATGCGCAGTAATTCAAGCAGGCAAAACGCGTACAAAAAACAAACGAACAAAGTGAGTGCGGGTTTTTTGGCGTTTTGTCTTTAATTTATGTCTCTTTTTTCTATTTAATTTACCTCACATTCATACAGACAAATGAATTAAATAAAAACTCGTTTTTCTACGGTAAAAAAGAGCGCTAAAACTGTTGCAAATAATCAAACTTAATGATAAAATGATTTAGTTCAATTAATATGAAAAGCAAAAGCGGCTTAGCTACGTTATTTTTCCGTAATTAGTTACCGTAAAAAATTTATGTTTATTGACGATAGTTCTAAAGATTAAAAATATTTTATTCTGAATACAGAATAGATTTACATTGGAGGTGTTTATATGTCTAAAGTATGCAGTCTTTGCGGTAAGGGCGCGATGTCCGGTAATAAAGTAAGTCATTCTAACCGCAAGACAAGAAGGACATACGGTGCAAACGTGCATAAAGTAAGCCTTGATATCGACGGCAAACCGTGCAACGATTATGTTTGCACCCGTTGTCTCCGCACATTAAAAAACGCATAATTTTTTAATAACTTGTCCGTATTTTAAAAACCCCGCTTTTTTTGCGGGGTTTTTTGATTCCAAAAAATTAACATCCGAACCTCATATATTTTTTAATGTTTGATGATATTTTGAGGACTTTAGAAATATTTATAAATCAAATTACGATTTATATTACAGCACACCATTTTTTTGATTACAATAGTAGTTTTTCCCTTGCTAAAACAGTCTTTGACTTTTGTTGTATGTATTCCTTAACCGGCCGTCGTCCGCTTATAATCCGTTTATTTATCATAGCAATATGGCGGCGCTTTACGACTTTATTAAATCATTTTTAAGCAAGCTGTTTACGAAAAATAAGTTTTAACAAACCCTTGAATACTCTTGGCGATTTTACGCAAATTATCTTCATTTTTGTGTTCCCTCCGTAGTTTAGTTTTTTCTACAGGAATCTAATAAAACTTCAGTCGCATATGCTCCTTTAGTTTTGCATTTTTTCTTGTTTGCATAGCAACCAAAAAAGAAATTTCAATAAGAATCCGCTCCCACTCCGTTCATTTGATTCTTCTTATGCACATTTTTCCTGTTTTAAATTCTGCAGGCGCATTTTTAAAAGCAGGCAAAATATTTCAAATAAGTATCTGCGCTCACTTTGTTCGCTTGTTTCTTTTTATGCACATTTTCCTGTTTTAAATTCTGCAGCGCATTTTTAAAAGCAGGCAAAATATTTCAAATACAAACTTTCAATCCCTTATGCGCTCTTGCAGTTTTTCCCGCACCTTTTTCCTTTATATAATTCCGGGAAAAAGACTTCTATAAAACTTCCAACCGCTTATACTTTTTCTGCTTTTTATAGTCAATATATGCCGTAATAAAAAGTATTGTTAAAAAGTATATAAATTACTTACCGTCAATCATAAAACCGGCTTTGCCGGATATATTTTATTGCCGTTTTTCCCTTTATCATAATATCAGGATAATTATCGGAATGTTTTGCGATTGCCGGTCGCTTTTTTAACATAAGAGTTTTTTTGGGGGTAAAACTAATGCTGTTATCCACTGGCAAGTCAGGCCAGTGGTTGCCTATAACAAGATAAAACCCTGCTTTTATGCAGGGTTCAATGCGATACCGACTGATAATCAGAAGGTTAATAATTTACTGTGCTCTTAATTTTGAAATTATTTCACCCGGATTCACAGAAGAAAATATTGTATTTCCAGCGACAATAACATTAGCACCCGCTTTGGTAATAGCACCTATGTTATCCAACGTAACGCCTCCGTCCACCTCCAAATCGACATTCTTTCCACTTAAATCTATTTTATTTTTTATTTTTCTTATCTTTTCCAAGGCGTTCGGAATAAATTTTTGTCCGCCAAAACCGGGATATACGCTCATTACAAGTATCATATCGCAAATGTCAATATAATCGTATACAGCGTCTTCAGGAGTATCAGGACTTATTACTATACCGCATTGTATATTAAAACTTTTAATCATATTGAGCGTTTGCCTTACATGACTGTTCGCCTCTGCATGAAAAGTAATAATATCGGCTCCGGCTTTAAAAAAAGTTTCTATATACTTATGCGGCTCGGCAATCATAAGACGCACGTCAAGTTTCAATTTTGTTTCTTTTCGTACGTCCGCAACCATTTTAGGTCCGAAAGTAATATTCGGAACAAATACACCGTCCATTATATCACAATGAATTAAATCAGCCCCGCTTTGTTCAATCCGTTTAATTTCTTCACCCATTTTTGAAAAATCGGCGCTCAATATAGAAGGCGCTATCTTAATCTGTTTTTGCAGCATAAATCTTGTTCCTTAATATCTCGTTATTGATTTGTTTGATTATACCATATTATAACGTTTAGCAATCTATTTTACCGGAATTTTCTTTAAATAAAATGTATAGTTAGTTTTTAAATTAGAAATTATATGTGTTTTTATTATATTTTTATAATGTTTATGTATTAATATTTTGTTAACAATTTGTTCTTTTTTTATTAACTATCTTGCTGCCGTAATTTCATTCACTTCCTCACACTCACCACTATGTTAGCTGCCGACCTCTGGCCCTTCTTCGCTTCTATCTTCAGCGTCTGATCGTCTACCTTCGTTACCTTTATATTATTATCAGCATTGTTAGTTTCCGATATAGACCATATCTTTAACGTGTCACGTATGTTTCCTACTTCATTGTCTTTATCATATGCTAACGTGTTTGCGTTCCGGCTCGCTACGTCATGTGCCGTTTGTGACGCCGTTAAATTATATATTACTTCTTTTACCCCGTTCTTTCCGTCTACCGCCATAGGCACCGGCGCTGTTGCACTGTTGCTGATTCCTATTCCGTATGTCGAGATGCTAACGGCATTTGTGGGGGACACGGGGGCGGTGTTCTTGAAATCTGCTTTCTCAGGTGTGTTGTTTGTAACACTCGGGAATATCGGTATCCAACTCTCCCCTCCTTTAGTGTCTACTACCCGCACCTCTATGTCGTATTGGTTCCCCGGCACTGTAGGGACAAATAACGCTCTCGGCTTCAATATCAGCTTGTTTATTCCTACCCCTACCGCACTGTCATTCACAAACTCATAATCAAAATATACTTCTTCTCCTACCTTTATCTCTCCTGTACTTCCTGTCAACGGCGTGTTCCACACCCCTGTGTCTTTTCCTTTTATTCTTAACAGCTTCACGCTCCCTGCTGCTTCACTGCTTAATTGATAATATATTCCGTCTTCTATGTCCGGATCTTGGGCGATAGACTGCAACGGCGCGTTGTTCTTTACTACGTATTCTATCCCAGTCCCTGGGCGGGTCGTGGTTTTTGTTTCATTTCCGTTCTTTGTTCCTTGCGGGAGTTGGTTTCTTTCAACCCATTCTCCTTTCTTTGCATTTGCATTCATTTGAAAATAAACTGTTACATAACTATTTACATTTTTTGTTACGTTGCGTACTTCCAATACGGCCTCCGCCGGAAGATTGGTCATGCCGAGTTCCGCCGGTGTATTTTCTCCGCCTGTTACGTATACTTTGCCGTCTACTAAAGACATATTAATAATCCCGTAACTGTAGCTGTGGATCCTCGCTATCGTCGTTACGTCTGTCGTTACCGCCGTCGTCGTGAAATCTGTCGCCGATATTATTGCCGCTTTCGTTCCTTGTAACTCTATCGTAGGGTAATTCGTTGCGTTTCCTGTCCCTGCGTTTAATGTTACCGCGCTTCCGTTTAATGTCCCTTTCGCTGTCCCGGCATATGCTTTTGGACTAGGCGCGTGTGCCCAATTTGTATTGTTTGTGAAAAAGTATGAAGAAAATACCCACATGCCCGTGGCGTAATTTTGAAGCAGATAGCCATCCTCTACCGGCGAAACCATTTGCGTGGCGGATACGGATGTTACCGTTACTCCCGCATAACTTGGCCGGGCATTAAATGACGCGACCGAAGGTGAAATGAAAGTTCCGGCTTCCTGCGCATAAAAACTATGATTATTCACAAGCGGCGCCACTTTGGTAAATGCTTTTTCGCCATAATATGTTGTGCCGACAACCGGCTTAATCGTCCTTAAATACGCTTGCGTCAATCTTAATTCGTCTTCCGGCGAGGATCCTATAACAATCGGGATAAAGTCATAATAGACGATATCTCCGCTTTTATACCTGATTAGCACCTCTAGCGGTGTTTTTGGCGATCCTTGAGCCACGTTTAAAGATGCGTTACCAATCCTTTGCCCCTTATTTGCGCCGGTTGTTTCTACAGTATAAGTAGAAGTTGTCACGGCGCCGTCATGCGTATCTGACGCATATTTATACGTAGACAGGCCAACCGCCATTATTTTGCAATTGCTGTATGTGGTTGACGCGTTGTCGAGAATGCTTGAAATATCAATCGTGCCAGCCGTGAACGTTCTGTTAATTAAGGTGCCTTTCTTAACCGCATAACCTTTATTGACAACGCTGTCTCCGGAAGCGTTTAGATTTGCCGTTACAATAAACTTGATGTTTATTGTTATATCCGTACCGGTATAATACGAAACCATTTTACAATCAGTTTCACCGGCCATGCGGGCATAAAATCTCGTATACTGAATTCTGTTTTGGTTTACTACGTCCAAACCGATTATATCGCCGTCCGGCTCCGGATAATAGCAGCTGTTCCAGGTTTGGGTATAAAAAGCGTCACTTATCACTTCACCAACCTTCATAACGTAAGTGATTTTGTAATTATTATTAATGGCTGTAAGCATGCCGCCGCTGTTAAAGGATTCTGCCGTTATGGTATCAATTAATCCTGAAGCATTCATTGTATATACAAATCCGTCTCTCATGTTATATATGACACCGCGGCCGAGATAAGATTCGGCAGCAGCGGTAGACACTGTATCGTTTGATTGACTATTATTTAAATCCGGATTAATTTTGGATTTATTATTATAATTCCCGGCCGCCGACGCAGCAAGGGCAATTAACGGAATAAACATAATTAATGCGATTAAAAAACCCATAATTCTTTTATTATTTTTTAATTTAACCATATACTTTTCTCCTGTCAAATATTATTATTCGTAGCTTTTTTATTAATACTTTATGTTGAGTATAATACGCTTGTTAATATATTGCAAGCATTTAATAATAATTCGTTAATAAAAAATTCATAATTAATAACAATTTTAATTTATTTTATGTATTTATATTACATTATATGTATAAGCGTATAAATATTATTATGTAAAAAATTTATAATTAGTTATTCAAAAAAAACAAGCGAGTATGTATAATTTACCAGCAAAAAATAATTATGATTGAAGGTTTTGATTGTATGGGCGCATACAGACAAACGCGCCCAAGGGAATTTGAAAGAATATAGTTAATGAAACTATATATATTTGTGAAAAGAAAGCAGCCAACGGTGATTCGCTCCCAAAAAAGCTGAACGTCTAATCACACCATCCTGAAATCGGCAAACGATAATCGAGGAAATCAAACTATAATGAAATAAGGAATATATGTTTTGTATAGACTCTTAATGTGTTACCAACCATCTATTCTTAGGAGACATGCCTTGGGTAATACGGTTATTTTGATATCGCGCTAATTTATACGGCGCTATTAAACATTGATTCCTTATGCTCCGCCTTGTCTTTATAAGGCAAGGAAGTATTAATGCCGCATATGGAGCTTTGCTATATAATGTATATACAAAGTAATTTTCTCGACTTGTTATGTTTATTATATTTCAAAACATTATTAATTTTAAAATATATCCTGATAATGTCAGCATTAAATTTTTAATATTATGTAATAATAATACATATAATAATCTAAACTATCATTTAAATATGAATATTTTATTAACAAATTATTATTAAATACTTGCAATTTATTAACAAGCGTATTATACTCAACATAAAGTATTAATAAAAAAGCTACGAATAGTATAATTGTAGGAGAAATTTTTATGGAAAAAGTAAAGAGCAAAAAGGGTCTAACCAGGCTTTTGATTGTAATTATCGGCATTGCGGTTATGCTTATAACCGCAACGGCCGCACACCTTTTCGCGCCTGTTTCAAGAAACAATTCTTTTCTGGATTTTGAAGATAGCGGCAACACCAATTCAATTAATAATTCGGCGTACGATTATTCTAATATGTATCTAGGTGAAGGCGTTTGTTTTGATTTTATGTCCGGAATGAAACGCGCGACAGATACTTATGGCTGGCCTGCGTCTACTACTGCGACTGAGCCGTATTTCCAACAAGCTGCCAGCACAATATCCGGCACTCCGACAGTAGTGCTTAAATATAAAATGAGGGCCGGCGAGCTGGTAAGCGATACCTTTCTGGTTCATACGTGGGGTTCCGGTTTTTATCCGGCACCCGACGCCGATGTTATCGGTATCGAACAAATGTATAATAATAGAAATATGCTTATAAGGTTTTATGCGCGCATGCCGGGCATTACTGAGTGTAAATTAGGGAACTGGGAAGGCGGTTACGGATCGGGATCAACTTCTGTCGCAACTACAGAAAGAGGCGTCACAATTATATTTGAAGTCCTTCCAAATCTTGACGAATTGTCAAATAACAAAATTAATACAGGATCTGCGGCAAAAATCGGAACCATTCTCAATCGAACCTTTGCTCCGGCCGACGCTACCACAACCGGGATTTTGTTGTCGCAAATCGTTTCAAACCCTAACGATTGCGAAATTATTGCCGTAGGTGACGCCGATAACAGCGGGAACATCAGCGGTTGTTGGGGTTATGTACAAGTGGCGACTGCCGGACTCACCTTGTACAACGGAACAACTACCGCGCAAAAAGTAAAAGGGCAAAGATACGACAACACTTCCGTTAAATTTCTGTATCACACATCGACAATAAGGAGATATCTTGAAATCGTCGTAAGACATAAAGCTACAGGGAAAATAGATTTTATTCCTATCAAAATTAATACGGACGGACGCGACGAGAATCAATTAAGATACGCACAGGCATACGTCAGGACCAAATACGCGGATTCGACTACGGGGGCGGAATTTAATGTTGCTGATTTAATGAATAAGGGCGCGCCGTACACTAATTATTTTGGTTTTTATCCCGGGGATTCAAGATACATTAATCCGACGCTGGCTACCTTATCTACCAAAACAAATACAAATCTTGACGGCTCAAAAATTAACGATATTGTAAAAAGCAAGGCAGGTATCGCGCAAATGGTATCGCCTTTCACGATGAATCATTTAACCGAAGGGCCCGATACGGGCTTTGCAAGGGCGCCTTATAGCACCTACGGCTGGAATCCGGCACAATACTTTTTCACAAACAATACAAATTGGGCACACGCGCCTAGTCCAAAAGCATATGCCGGGACAGCGAAAGGGACATTAAACGGAAGCGCGGTAACATTAAACGCAGGGACAGGAAACGCAACGAATTACCCTACGATAGAGTTACAAGGAACGAAAGCGGCAATAATATCGGCGACAGATTTCACGACGACGGCGGTAACGACAGACGTAACGACGATAGCGAGGATCCACAGCTACAGTTACGGGATTATTAAAGGAAGTATATAAAATTTACAAATAAGAATTAATTAAAATATATTAAATACATGTGAATACATTATGAACAATATTAATACAACAAAATATTATATTTTTACATGAATATAAACATATAGATATCGCGTTTACGTCAATATGCTTGCTCATTCGTAAGCTATTATAAAAAATTATTACCATAAGAATTGTTTTTTGAACTTGCGCCGTTTGTTTGGTGATTTTTTTGCCGAAATCGCTTTTATAGATTGCAATGGAAAAAACATCTTTTCACGTCGTTTTATCAATTTATTATTGAAGCGTTTTGTGACTTTCTTAATTTACTCACCAATAATTATAAATTCTTCATTATTCATTTGCCATTGTTATCATATTTTTAGATACGCTTTGTATTTTTGCGAAAAGTTATTTAACTGAATAAATTTATATTTCTATCTGCAAAACAATTTTTGAAAAGTCCGTAAACAAAACGGCATAATATAAAAAAGGGATATACCTTCTCTTTCCTAAAGAATTATAGTTAAATAGTTTAAATTATTTAGTAATTACGAGTGCTACTTGACTAGCGGGCGGCTTGCGCGGCCCTCTTGGATATGTTCCCGACAACCCTATAGGCATGGCGAAAATTACCTTTCGATATACTCCACGCTTGTCTTCTAAAGAGATTTTTCTATTTGATTTCTTTTTTCCGGCTCGTTGAAAACAGGCTGACGGACTCTCTCATTGCTATTTGTTCATTTTGTTAGTCTTCATGCAATCGGTTCAGTATATACTCTTCTATCGTTTTTTATTCCGGCCACGATATCAGCATTGATCTTTGCGCCAAAAAATAACAGTTTCTGTACTTTTATTTCGTGTTCGCGTACTTCTCGAATATCATCAAGTTATTTTTCCTTTTCAGAATGTTGAGCCACACGTTGGAGCCTTTCCGCATATCGCCCAACTTAAGTATATCGCAGCTCAAGTATATCGCGGCTCAAGTATGTCGCGGCGCAAATTATCGTAGCGCAAATCATGGAATATTTTCGGCGAAAATATTCATTGTAGTTACAATTACAATTTGTATGCGCTAAGTTTCATTATCCATTGCCCTCCTTTGATTTCTTGGCGCGATTGGTAGACCAAACCATATTCTATCAACGAAGAATTTTTTTGTATATCCAGCTTTTTGGAACCGCCGGCACGCCGGTGAATTTCGCTATGTACGGAAAACAATGCGGCAAGGCAGCTTTTGTTATATACAAAAACACAAACTCCGGCCACACCTAAAAAATAAGAAATGTTTAACTATAGCAAAATTAGATAGCTATGCGGGGAAAATATTGCTAAGCAAAGTATTATCAGGTATTAATAATTTAGTATCCGGAGAAAATGAATAATTTCTTTAATAGTAGCATGATATATAGCAGAAGAAAGAATTTCAGAACGTCTTAGCGCAAGCCGGGCAAGAGCTACTTAGGATTAGTCAATTTTGTTCTTATTGATTCAAGCCATTTTTCTCCGAAATGATAATCGACTCCGCCGCACACAATGTCATCCGGAAAGAACTAATGCTTTTTGAATTTATTAGTCATTAACGAATGTAATTTTAGATTTTATCACAAATAATAATTATAGTTTAGCTTTTAATATGATGCAAATTTTTTGATAATTTTTTGATATTATTTTAGAACGTTAAAGGGGGGCAGCTAATTGAGCAGCCCAACGCTTAGAGTATGGCAGAATATATTTAATATATACGATAAGTTGAGGGTTTGCTGTCTTCTAATTAATATAAACGCTATATATATGAATGCGATAAATATTATTAAACCAAGAAATCAGAAATTATGATATTAATTAATAAAAGTCTTTTTCAATAATAAACCGCAATCCGCTTTCCTATGAATATTTCATAGGAAAATTTTTATTCTATAAAAATTATCGTTAAAAAATGTTTGATTTTTTGCGAGAAATTTTGTAGAAAACAATGTGGCAAGGCATTTTTGTTATTCTATAAAAATTATCGTTAAAAAATGTTTGATTTTTTGCGGGAAATTTTATAGAAAACAATGCGGCAACGCCGCTTTTATTCTTTCCGCATTTGTTTATAATGGATTAAAACGTTGCTCTTCAAAGGTAATTTATTCTGACATATTATTTAGACACTCATAAATAATATGAATGGTTGGATTACTGGATTATCCGGCGCTATGCGCTTTGCCTCTGGCGCCCTCAAGATTATTTATGGCGTCTTTCGAATTATTTACCAAGATAATTCATTTCATACATAAGATATAATAAAAATACATAAAATAGATTAAATTTATATATAATTATGAATTTTTTATTAACAAATTATTATTAAACGCTTGCAATCTATTAACAGCTATACTATACTAAACATAAAATATAAGAGATTAAGTTTCGAATATAAAATTTTATAGGGAGAGAAATATGAATAAATCCAAAGTAATTAACAAGTATTATTACATTTTGCCGATTATATTACTATCTTTGATTATTGCGGCCGGATCTGCTTTCGCAATATTTACGGATACCCGTAAATCGAATTTGAATAATAATCAACAAGATATTGATAAGGAAATATTAAATACGGCGGCCGTCACCGACGATTGGGAATCCGGAGTCGCGGGCGCGTATTCATTTACTCCTACTTATACCGGAATATATAATATTTCTTTATGGGGAGCGCAAGGCGGAAACGGCACGAGCATGTATGGTAATTTTACAGGAGGCAAGGGCGCCTATACAACCGGTTCGATTTATTTAACCAAAGGCGAAACGATATATATATATGTCGGCGGCAAGCCTGCTGACGGCGGCACTGTTGCGGGAGGGTATAACGGCGGCGTATATCAAAATAACGGACAATATGGCGCGGCGGGCGGCGGCGCAACGGACGTAAGACTGTTGTCGGGCGCATGGGACGATTCAAAAGGTTTAAGCTCCCGTATTATGGTCGCAGCAGGCGGCGGCGGTGCGAATACAAGAAATAAAGGAGAAACTAATTGCTTTTATGGTGACGGTGACGGCGGCGCGGGCGGGGCGTTGAACGGTATTGCCGGCACAAGTGTATATAACAGGCTAAATAACAATGCGGCAGCCAATCCATGGTACGGATATACCGAAACAAACGGCGCCACGCAAATAAGAGGCGGACAACAACGTGCTTGGAATAAAGACGGTACAATCGGTGCGTGGATAACTCAAGGTGGTTTTGGCAAAAATCCATATAACGGCACAACCAATACAGTGCAATCCGGGGCGGGAGGCGGTTATTATACAGGAGCTAACGGCGGCCACGGCGCAGCGTCGGGCGGCAGTTCCTTCATATCCGGGCATAGCGGATGTATTGCAATTATGTCGGAGACTAATACCGCCGCATCAACCAGGACAAATCCCTCAATTCATTACAGCGAAAAGGTGTTCACCAATACGACTATGTCCTCTGGTACAGAGGTGACGCCCAATCCTGCCGGAGGAACAATGACCGGAAGGACGGGAAGCGGATATGCAAGAATAACGTTTTCTAACCAACTCCCGCAAGGAACAAAGAACGGAAATGAAACAAAAACCACGACCCGCCCAGGGACTGGGATAGAATACGTAGTAAAGAACAACGCGCCGTTGCAGTCTATAGTAAAGGAAGTCACGGAAACAAAAGCGAAAATAACAGTTAATTTTTAATTAATACATTATGAACGATTTGTTAACATATATACAAATAGCGTTCGAATACAAAACATCATATAAACACATAATTAGATCTTAGGGAATACTCTGTTCCCTATAAGAAGCAGACGAGTCAAAAAAGCAAATATATGAAAATATATTGAAGTATACAGTAAGAATAAACTATCTATTTTAAAATAGCTTGCCCGTTCTCTATCTTAGCCTACCTGTTCTCTATCTTACTGATTACCCGTTCTCTATCTTAGCTTGCCCGTTCTCTATCTTAGCTTGCCCGTTCTCTATCTTAGCTTGCCCGTTCTCTATCTTAGCTTGCCCGCTCTCTATCTTACTAATTACCGCCGCATTGCCCATTCACACTACCGACTATCATTTTGCCCGCCGCCCTCTATATATTACTTGCTCGCCTGCCCTGCTCTCTACCTTACCCGCCACCTTACCCGCCACCTTACCCGCTACCTTACCCGCCACATTACCCGCTACCTTACCCGCTACCTTACCCGCCACATTACCCGCTACCTTACCCGCCACATTACCCGCTACCTTACCCGCTACCTTACCCGCCACCTTGCTCACTACATATTTTGCTTACACACCCTTGCGGATATTCATTTAAACTACTATTGTAGAGTTTTCCAATGTGTATGCCTCGTTTTGCGGGTTTTCCGTCATTGTTTAGTAGATTTACATATCTTGCTCGCCTACCTAACAAAAGAGGATTTTTTTGCAAAGCTGTAAATTTCCCTAAAACCCCGCTACTATCTGAGAAGTTTATTTATACAAAAAAAATCCCTCCAAATTCTTGGAGGGATTATCTTTTTAATTAACCCTTAGCGTTGCGCTTTCTCGCAGCCTCGGCCTTCTTCTTACGGCGTACGCTGGGCTTTTCATAACACTCTTTACGCCTTAAGTCACCCATGATACCGTCTTTCTGGCATTTACGTTTCCAACGCTTAATTGCGTTATCCAATTGCTCGTTATCGCCTACTTTAACTGATGACATTAATTTTACACACCCCTTTCCGCATACGGTAAGATTATTCTGATAACATAATTATTATACATTTTTATACGAATTAGTCAACTGAAAATAGGCAATATAAAATAAATAAATTCTCATAAAAAAACTTTCAGCTGCTATATTCTTTGTTTGAAACTCAGTTGTCTGCTCTCCGTTTGCAGTTCAGACGCCTACTATCCGTTTGCAACTCCGCTTATTCCTAATTTACAATTCAAACCGCCGAATACTTCCGGTTTATAGTTCCGCCGGCTTATTCTCCCGGTTTTTGTACGGTATCTGATTTATAATCTTATATTATAAATAAAAACTTTGGTTATTTACTCTTTTTTAGCTTATCATGCTCGTTTTATCTACTGTATTTATTATCCGACAAAACGTTTTAATAAATATTACAAGATAAAAAATCCATATTCAGCTTAGTTGGTCTATTTCTTTTATGCTTTTATCTATTGTTCGATTACACTTTTCGTTCAAACAAAAAAGTTTCTTTATCCGGATAAATATTTATTCTGCCGCGCCTGACATGCCGTCCTTATATATACTTTTAAGAATAACGTTAACAAAACTGCTTTCGTTCACTTTTTTATCAGGGTAAACCTTAATATAATTTGACGTATATCCGGTATTATTGCTTTCCGCGAGAATTACGGCGTGCCGGCCCGCATTTGCCGACAAAAATTCTCTTTTCATATTGTCGCTTAAACCCGTGATTTCCGCCGCGCGCGCGCGCCTTATATTTACGGGCACCTGTTTCATTGTATATGCCTTAGTTCCTTCGCGTTCGGAATACGGGAATACATGCATATCACTAAAGCGCGCTTCGCTTATCGTTTTCAAGGTTTCTTCATGCTCAGACACCGTTTCAGTAGGAAAACCTGCTATAACGTCCGTAGTTATGCCCGCATTATCAAAATATTTGCGAATCAGGGCGACGTTGTTCAAATATTCGGATACCGAATACCGGCGGTTCATTTTTTTCAATACCGAATCACTGCCGCTTTGCAAGGACATATGGAAATGCTCACACACCGGGCTGTCCTTCCATATTTTTAATAATTCTTCCGTTATCAGGTTAGGCTCTATTGAGCTTAGACGGAACCGTTTGTCCGGATACGAGCTTAATCCTTTAATCAGGCTGCCTATGCCGGGTTTATAATCCGATAAATTTATTCCGGTAAATATTATCTCGTTTGAAACGGTATTATTTATTTCCTCATATATTTCACCGAGTTCCCTTGACCTGCTGCGTCCTCTCGCGTACGGCACAATACAGTATGAGCAAAAATTATTGCAGCCGTCCTGTATTTTGATATAAGAACGCGTCCTCGAATTAAAAGGAAACAAATATGTTTCGTATTCGTCCGGCGTTTTAAGATATGCGGACTTATCCTGCGGAATCGCTTTTTCGATATAATCGGTAATAAATTTCAGCTTGCCGGATGTCCCGCCCGCTAATTTTATTCTTTTGTCGGCGGCGTAATAATCATTATGTATCTGGCTGCTGCATCCGCAAATAAGTATATCCGCACCGGGGTTAAGACGGGAAAACCGCGATACCAGCTGCCTGCTTTTGGAATCGGCCTCTCCTGTTACCGAACAGGAGTTGATCACATACACGTCGGCATGAATAATTTTGTCGCCGGCCTCGTGCCCCAGCTCTTTTATCCGCCTTATTATCGACAGCCCTTCATATTGATTAACCTTACAACCTAAGGAATAAACGACAAATTTCATTGCCTTACCGCTCCCATTCTAACAATTCGTACATGACCGCAGATACTGTCGCGACAGCTGCCGTTTCCGAACGCATAATGCGCCTGCCCAGCGTTACAATCCGTGCCCCGTAAGAAATTGCAGCCGCAACCTCATTGCCGCTGAAACCGCCCTCAGAGCCTATAACGACAGCTATTTTTTTAATCCCCGCAGTCTCTGACAAAATCTTTTTAAAACTGCCCTCTTCCGCGCCCTCATACGGCATAATTACAATATCGTAATTACTAAACAAAGTAACCGCTTGTTCAAAATCTATTACATTTTCTATTTCAGGAATTACAGAGCGCCCGCATTGCTTACACGCCTCTAACGCAATTTTTTTAAGGCGGTCAGTCTTTATGCTTTCTTTCCTTACATTGCAATATTCGGATATAAAAGGTACAATTTTTACCGCGCCTAATTCCGTCATTTTCTGCGTTATCAGCTCAAACTTGTCACCCTTAGGAGCCGCTTGAAACAGGGTTAGTTTAATATCCGTTTCGCAAGGATTGGCATTAATTCCGGTTATTTCAATTTTTATATTTTTCTTATCCACGGCAGAAATTGTGCCGGAATAATCCATACCGTCGCCGTTAAAAAGGACGACCGCATCCCCCGCTTTTGCCCTCATCGTATTGGCTATATGATTATATTCCTCTCCGCTTATTATAACGCTGCCGTGAGAAATATTTCCGTTGTAAAAAAACCGTTTTGACATCGGTTCTCCTTCCTGATATAAAATTTGTATTTAAAAAGTTCCGGATAATATATTAATCGACTGGAACGGTATGGATTGCCTTATATTTATAACGGCTTAACCATCATAACCAGCATTGTCCATTCGCCCTCGCATACTCTTTTATATTCGTAAAAATCCTGCCGTAGGTATGCTCCCGACACCTCGTCCGCTCTTTCGTTAATAATGCCGCTTAATATTAATTTAGTTTGTCCGTTACAAAAATATTTAATATCGCCCGCCATTCTTATCAAAACGTCGGATACGATATTGGCAATAATAACGTCGTAACCGTCACGCTTACCGCTCATTAAATCGCCGCAGGCAACGGTTATTTTATCGGTAACGCTATTTAACTCCGCGTTTTTAACCGTCTGCGCGGTTGCTGAATCATCTATATCGGTCATATATACGGTATCCGCGCCCGTTAACGCGGCGGCAATACCCAAAATACCGCTGCCGCACCCGATATCGGCAACTTTCTTTCCCTTTAATTCCGTCGCGCACAGCTCCCTCAGGCACATTCCGGTCGTTTCGTGCTTGCCGGTACCAAATGCCGCGCCGGGGCTTATTAATAATTTAAGCTTATCGGTTTTGTAATCAATCCATTCCGGAACCACAACAATCCCGCCGAAATCTATCGGGACGTAATACTTTTTCCAGACATCCTTCCAGTCCTCGTCATTTACAGTTTTTGCCGAAACTATTAAAGTACCGCAATCTATTTCCGGAGCTTGCTTGAAGGCAGCTATCCGCCTTTCTATCTCCGGCATTATTTCCAAATTGGCGTAATAGCCTTTCACAACGGTTACGTCGCTTAAATTATCGGTTATTGCCGTATCATAATAATGAGCCTGCTCCAGCAGGCTCATTAACCGTCCGTTATTATCGGCGCAATCGTAATCAAGATGATTAATTATATGCTCCCTGACCGCGGCGGCGCTTTCGATAACCACACCCTCGCTGCCTTCCTCTATTAGCATATCGCTGATTATATCCGAAAAAGCGTCGGTAGTTTCTATACTTATTTCCAAAAACCGCATTTAATACCGCTCCCTATTTTTATTGCTTTTGCAGGTTTTTAATTACCTTTGTAGGGCATTTGTTTACGCAGTCAAGACAGCCTGTACATTTTTCATAATCGACTACCGCAAGATTGTCAATAACCTTAATAGCGTCGTATTTACAGGTTTTCTGGCAGACGCCGCAGGCAATACACCCTGTCTTGCATACCATAGATACCTCGCGGCCTTTCTGCCGGTTGCTGCAGGCAACTTGTATTTTTGCGTCCTTAGGTATACGCGTAATAAGCTTTTTCGGGCAGGCAGTAACACACGCGCCGCATGAAGTACATTTATCCGCGATAACTTCGGCGTAACCCTTATCGGTATTAGCCCTGATTGCCTCGTATTTGCACGCGTCCGAACATGTGCCTAAGCACATACATCCCTTATAACAAGCCTTATTTCCGCCGGCTACAAGCTCCGCCGTAGTGCATGTGCCGTAACCGCGGTAAGAATATTTGTCGACGCAGTTATTTCCGCCGTTACAATTTACAATCGCTACGGTTTCTACGCCGGTACTTTCCTTGCCTAACAATACCGCAATTTCGTCCTTTGATTTCTTTTCGGTGGGATTGCACGCGGACAACTCCGCTTCGCCCTTGACAAGAGCCTCCGCAAACGCCGCACAGCCCGGAAACCCGCATCCGCCGCAATTGGCGCCGGAAAGCTTTGACGTTACCTCGTCAATCAGGGGATCCTTTTCTATTATTAATTTCTTACCGAAGAATTCCAAAGCAAACCCGAAAATAAACGCTAACGCGATTAATATAAGTACGGGCACTATATATGTAAGGAAAAATTCCATATTTTTAATAACTCCTTTAGCACACGCTTTTTTCCTGACCTAATTTCTTAGCCGGCATATTTTTAAGCGCGGATTTTGATATTGTTGCGGCAGGGCAAAACCCGCCGGCTTCCTATTTAGCTGAAAAAGCTAAGCCCTGAGAACCCGTAAAACGCCATTGCTATAAGCGCCGCCGATACTAACGCAATCGGGAAACCCCTGAATGATTTCGGCACGTTTCAAAGCTCTGTCTTTTCCCTTACGCCGGACATTAAAATCAATGCCAGCATAAAACCCGCTCCCATCATCGCGCCGTTTAAGAACGCTTGGAATACGTCAGCTATCCCGCTGCCCAAAACGTTGTCCTGGGCTATTTTCAAAACCGCGCAGTTTGTCGTTATCAGCGGCAGATAAACGCCGAGAGAATTATAAAGCGCGGGACTGAAACGCTTGATAACCATTTCAATCAGTTGGACAAGCGCAGCAATTATCAGGATAAATATGATTATCCTTAAATATTCTATATTAAGCGGTATCATAACGTACTTATAGAAAATATACGTTATTAATGAGGATATCGCCATTACGAAAATAACCGCGATACCCATGCCGACGGCGGTATTACTTTTTTTACTTACGCCTAAAAACGGGCATATACCCCACGACTGCCTTAAAACAATATTCTGCGTAAACAGCGCCGCAACGATTATCCCTACTATTTGTTGAATATACGCCATTATGCCGGTTCCTCCGTTTGTTCGTTAAGATGCTCTTCGGGTACTAAAAGTTTAGGCTTACGGCGGGAATTAATTATATACATTACGTAATTAAATACCGCCATTAAAATAGCAAGCGCAAGAAAGCCGCCTGCGGTTTCGCCGAATATTTTTATCGTGCATACGTCAGCAAGGAACACCCTGAATCCGGCAAGCAGCATTATCGCGGCAAAGAACCCTAAGCCTATGCTTACGCCGTCAACAAGCGAATGTACAACCTTGTTATTAGACGCAAAAGCCTCGGCGCGCGCCAGTATTATGCAGTTAACCGTGATAAGCGAAATTGCGGACCCGATTTTGGCGTATACGCTTTTGGGTAAAAACCTGCCCAAAAGCATATCGGCAACAGTTACAAGTGTCGCAATTATCAATATATAACACGGTATCCTCACCTTGTCCGGTATAATCTTGCGCAATAAGGAAATTAATACGTTTGATAATATCAGTACCGCGACAGTGGCAAGCCCGAGCCATAACGCGCTTTCGATGTTGTTGCTCATTGCAAGTGTAGGACACATGCCGAGAACAAGCACAAAAACAGGGTTATTTACAATTCCGCCCATGGCGGTTTTTTTCATGTGATTATCAGCCATTATAATACCCCCACCGCGTTTTTAGCGCGGTTAACAGCAGCGTTGACGGCAGACTCAGATCTTGTCGCTCCCACATTGCCGTCAATCCCGTTACCCATATAATCCGCCCAATTGTCAGTCTTAATTACTTCAACATTAGCTCTTTGCCCGCCGGTAATAGTTATCGCCAGCAAAAATCCGTACTCGTCAAAATGATCTTCTTCCGGATCAATCGGATATACCGTACCCGAAACGATTATAAGGTAGCTTGCCGTTCCGAGTGAATATATTTTCTTTACAGTGGCATCACTGCCTACTGCGCCGTTGTAATTGTTGTAATAACTTGCTACTCTGGACTTAGCGGTAGTAATGAAACCGGATGAAGCGGTAGCTCCCGCCTGTCCGTCGATAGCTATATCAAAGAAGCTCTTGTCGCCGCTAATAAATACAGGATTGCCGTCAACCTCGCCGCCCGCTGTCATTTTCATTAACAATTCACTCGTATACGAACCGGAATGCCCTTCATCGTCGGAGTAGCTTACCGTCCCTTCATACATAAACACAAAGTCAGCCTTATCGGTCGCGTAAGTCTTTATCTTATAATAAGTATCCTCAAAGGTACCAAGCAGCTTATACGACGCGGCATTGCTGTACAACGTCTTAATCGCAGTAAGCAGCTTATCTTCAACAACCTGCTGGTCATTCGTGCTTACGGTTTTCTTAGCTACAGCGCCTTTAATAGCAGCCGTATTCTGGAGGTAATAATCAAAACCGTTTTTTACCGCCCCGTAAAATGCCTGTGAGCTGTCGGTCGCTGACAGCTGCCCGTCCGCAGCCTTATTAAAAGGCCCTAAGGACGTCTTCCCTTCAAATTTAGCGGTAAATTCGTTAACCTTAAATGTGCCCCCGGATATATAATTGTTACCCGCATCATATTCTGTTAGCGCCACTTTTTTGATGCTGTTATTGTCCGCTTTAATCAGAGTATACGTTTCTATATTGCCGCGCGGGCCCGTGCCGTAAGCGCGGACAAGGTAATTGCCGGCGTCAGGGCCGTCCTTAACGCGCAATATAACCCTTATTTTCTCATCGGCCTTAATTTCATCGTGGTCTATTACGTCAAAGTTTTCGCTTTCGGTTATAGACTTAACTGCCGCTATATCAACGGCGGTAAAGCTGAACTCATACGGCAGATAAGTAAATTTATTTACCACCGCAAGTAATACGCCTGCCACAAAAGCGATTGCGGTAAGAACCAACGCAGATTTAATTACGCTTTTCATTCTTTCACCTCGCTTTTTTGCGTTTCGGCCAACGCCTTCGCCTTTGCCGCTGCCTCGGCTTGTTTTCTGCCGAAAGCCTTAGGAAATATCAGTTTGTCAATTAACGGAGTACAAATATTCATTATAAGTATCGCAAAGCTCATTCCCTCGGGGTAGCTTGCAAACACACGCATTATTACCGTGAGCAGCGCTATTGCCAATCCGTAAATAAGAGTGCCCATTTCGGTATTGGGGCTGGTCGCGTAATCCGTAGCCATAAATACCGCGCCGAGCAGCAAGCCGCCCGAGAATACGTGAGCAAGCGGTATCATTACAAGCGCGTTAAGCGCGCCCACACTGTTTATTGACGGAAGCCCGTCAAACAGCAGCGCGAATACAAAAGTGCCTAATATTATATACATCGGCAGCTTAGGATCGATAACCTTTCTTACGGTTAAATATACTAATCCGGCAAGTATCGCAATCGAACATACCTCGCCGATTGCCGCCGTATTTTTAAGCCCCAGTATCATATCGGTAATATATGTATAGCCCGATTCTCTGGCGCCGGAAAACCCGAATAATAAATTCTCGCCGTTGCGACCGCCTAACCAAGTCGCGCCCGCCTTGCCGTCTACTAATATACCCTCGTACATCGTGTTAACCGAAACAAAATCGAGGAAGAACTTGCCAAACGATATAAACAGAAATATCCTTGCCGCAAGCGCGGGATTAGCGAAATTCCTGCCGATTCCTCCGAACAACATCTTCACAATCACTATCGCGAAAACCGAGCCTATCAGCGCCGCCCACAACGGAAACCATGCAGGGAGGTTCATAGCAAGCAGTGTTCCCGTTACTATTGCCGAACAATCGGTATGGCTGCCCTTTAAGAGAAGCTCCTTATCGATTTTTTTGCCTTTTGCCCACGCGTATATAATGTTATATACGAGTTCGCTTGCCACACAGCCTGCTACGCATACCGCCACAAGGGCTATGCTGATAAAGCCGAAGAACACTACCGCGCATATCATCATGGGCGCCATAGCTATAATGACGTCTATCATAATCCTTCTGGTAGTTCTGCCTTTTTTGGTGACAAACGGAGAGGCTGAAACAATCATTTGATTTTTCATAATTAAAGCGCTGCCGCCTCCTTAAATGAGTTTAATATTTCCATATTTATATTTTTCTTTCTTTAATAATTTTTTTGGCAAGTTTTATAGATTGGGTAAGCGGCCTTTTCGCCGGACAGGTAAACGCGCAGCTGCCGCATTCGATACAATCGATTGCCCCGTATTTTTTGGCGTTTTTGTAATCGCCCAGAATAGCGTATAAATCAATATACATCGGCATTAAGAACATCGGGCATATCCTGGCGCAGCCCCCGCAGTTAATACAGTTAGACGCAGTATCCGACGGTGATTCCTCTTCCGTCAATAGCAGCAGGCTGCTTGTAAGCTTGCTTGTAAAAAAGCCGTCGTTAGCCGCCGCCTTACCCATCATAGGGCCGCCCTCGATTAATTTAACCGTAACAGCCTTAGCGCCCTCGTCCGCGCCTTCGGTTACTTCGCCGCCGCATTGCGCTATTATAAAGCTGAACGGCGTACCGACTCTCGCCATAATATTAGAGGGTGTATTTATTCCCTTGCCGGAGACCGTCATAACGCGTTTATATAAAGGCTGTCCGTCCGTAACCGCAAGATAAGTGCTGAATGCGGTATGTACGTTGTCTACAATTATCCCCGCGTCATAAGGCAGGCCGCCCTGCGGTACTGTCCTGCCCGTACATGCAAATATTAATTGTTTCTCTGCGCCCTGCGGATATTTAACCTCTAACGGCATTATCTCTACCTTAAAACCGTCTTCAAGTTTCCCCGCGAAATGGTTAAGCCTTACTATAGCGTCCGCTTTGTTATTCTCGACGCCTATTATTATATTAGAAACGCGAAGCGCCGCCGCGAGCAGCTTAGCGCCCTTAATCACCTGTTCGGTATGCTCCATCATCAGCCGGTAATCGCACGTTATGTAAGGCTCGCATTCCGCCCCGTTAATTATAAGCGTATCGACAGGCTTGTCCGCGGGCGGATTTAATTTAATATGTGTAGGAAAGCCCGCGCCGCCAAGGCCTACAATACCGGCGTCCTTTACCCTTTGTATTATTTCTTCCCTTGAAGGCTTGCTTAAAATCGGCAGGCTTTCCTTAGTATCCTCAAAATCGTTTTCGATAGTGATAACCTTGCTGCGCCGTCCTCCGGCGTCGTTCGCTCCGTCAATTTTGGTCACCTTACCGCTGACGGAAGAAAAAATATTAGCCGAAAAATTACCGTCCGCGCGCGCTATAAGCTGTCCCATTTTCACCGCGGCGCCTACCTCAACTACCGGTATCGCGGGCGCGCCTAAATGCTGCGCCGTATAAATAAAAACTTTCTCAGGTGCCGGTATCTCATTGATAATGGCGTCTTGAGAAAGTTTTTTACAATCCTTTGGATGAACACCTTTCAAAAATGTATTCATTGCTACCTCCAGTTCATCTCTATTGCTAACACTGTTTAACCGCAATAAGCAACCTTATTTTATCATAACAATTTTTCTATGTAAAGATTATAATACAATATTGTCAATAATTGTGCAAAAATTCATCACTTCGTTCGTTTTAATATGTTTGCCGTAATGCTTTAATACGTTTCAGGCTCTGATTTTTCTTCCTCCTTGCGTACCGCGGCGGGACTGCCCGGTTTATTTTTGTTGTACCTGATTATTCTCACTATTTCCAAAATAAGCTGCGTAGTCCCAAGCAGTCCTAAGAATATCCCGAATAATATACTCAAAATCCTTGGTTTAAGCATTTGCGCCAGCAACGCGCCGCCAACCGAAACAATGCACGCCGGTATTATAATAAATAAAACGCCCTTAAAATCCACATTCTTCTTTTTTATATGGATTATCAGCGCGATTATTGCCGTCGGCACGAACGTTACCAGATTAACGGCCTGCGCAGTATGCTGCGGAGTCTTGCACAATAATGACAGCAGCGGTATCAAAAGAGTGCCGCCGCCCATACCCATACCGCCGAACAGCCCGCCTAATAATCCCGCAGTCACCAACCCTAAGATTTTCAGTATCATAATACCCCTTAAAAAACTTTATTCGCTTACGCTCTTTATAATTTTCTTATTCTTATTTTTCCTGTATACTGTATATAGATGAAACGCGAGAACAAAAATGCGTTGCCGCATTGTTTTCTATGTAAATTACCGCAAAAATTCAAGCATTTTTTGACGGTAATTCTATAGAACAACAAAAATGCGTTGCCGCATTGTTTTCTATGAAAATTACCGCAAAAATTCAAGCATTTTTTGACGGTAATTCTATAGAATCAAAAAAATATTAACTTAACCGCGGCGGCTACCATTAATATATCGAATATAATCCGTATTATTTTGTTAGATAACCGGGATAACAAAAATGCGCCGCAGATTCCGCCTACCAATACGCCGCCTCCGGCAATAAGTCCCGTAAACAAATCAAAGCTGCCTTTAATAATATATGTTACCGCAGAAAAAACACTTATCGGAAGTATTATTAATATCGCCGTAGCATGCGCCGTTTTTGTCGGCTTGCCCAAAGCGTATTCCAACAGCGGCACGGCTATCATACCGCCGCCGCCGCCAAAAAAACCGTTTATTATGCCGATACCCAACCCCGACAAAACCGCTATTAAATTATTTTTATGTTCTTTTACCATACCGCTCCGGAAAATTTTGTAATTTATAAGTAATTTATAAATAGTTTTGGTTAATTACAGACAAAATAGTCTTGGATAGTTTTACCAACTTTGCCTTAATTGGCTAAAAACACATTTTTAGTCCGTGCGGTATCTCTATATTTTTATTAACTATTTTAGTTTAATTAACTATTTTAGTTCGTAAATATATTTGCTATTTTTTGTATGTTATTATACAATATAATACTGTATATAGTTTTTACAGGTATAGCTATACTTAAAAAACGCGCAGGCTTCGGGATCTACTAAAAATTAAGCCGCCGCTGACAACCGGATTGAAACAGCAAGGCCGTGCCCGCTGACTTAAATAACAAAAGGTGACATACGATGAAGAAAACGAGAAACAGATTATTAGCATTAATTATTGCTCTGGCTTTTATGATAACCGCCTTACCGGCGTTTACATTAGGTTTTGTAAAAGCCGCGGACGATGACAAGACGTATCCGTCCGAAGTAAGCTCTTTGAATTTGTCTAACGGACAGTTTGAGACTTCATATACCGCGTTCCCCGCGACAGCGGACAGCTGGACGGGCGGCTTTATGGATAAATCGTCTAATGAAAGCTCAAGCAATATGAAACTCGGTATTGTCAATCTTGAGCCGTCCGTTTTATCTACGGCTAACGAAAAAGACGCTTTAAAGCTGGACGGCTATACCTTCGCGGGCGGAAACACTATGCCGCAAGCATTATTCGGTTACAATCAGGAACTATACCAAGGAACAAATACCAAAGCGCTCATGATTAACAGCGGTTCGGCGAATACCGCATATGCGTATACTTCAACTACGCTGACGCTCGAGCCTAATAAATACTACGAATTCCGCGCGTGGGTTATGACAGGTAATTTCAGCGGCGATACAGGCGCGTTTATCCGCCTTGTAAGCACCGAGAACAAAAAACTTATTATGACCTCCGGCCCTATCGATACCAGCGCCCAATCCTTTGATAAAGGCTGGCGCGAATATAAATTTTATGTAGAAAGTTCATCCTACTCCTCGCTCTCTGTAAATTTAAGCCTTCAATTGGGTAATTATGTAGCCGAGGACAAGGACAATGATATTAAGCTTTCGGTTAACCGTTCGAAGGGCGTTGCCTTCTTCGATAATATTACCGCTTATACAATATCGAAAGATTCATATGACAGCATAGTAGAAAATAATAAATCGGATTATATAAAGACTCAGTCCCTTAAGGATTATGTAGATTATGATTATACTTTAGGGCAATATAATGAATATAACAATCCGGCTTCCGCATTTTCTAATAACGATTTTGAGCTTTCTAATAATATAACGGAATACAACTGGTCAAAAATACGTTCTAACGCCGAAATCGTCAATATTTATTCGCTTGAGACTAATCCGTATGCGCCTTCCGGCGGTACAAATGTACTTCGCATTGATAATGTTGCGGCGTCTTATTCGGGAGCCCAAACAAAGCCATTTACGATTAAGCGCCACCGCAATTACAGATTAAGCGTATGGTACAAGGCGTCCGGGATAGAAAGCGGCAGCGTATCCGTCCGCGTAAGAGAAAATGCGGAACCCGATGACAGAAAGATAAGCAACAAGGATATTAACTGCCTGACGTCCGACGGCGAGGATTATTTCAAAGGCTGGAATGAAGCCGTCGTATATATTAAAGGCTCGGCTATAAGCGATACAGAGCTTGTGCTTGAATTATTACTGGGAACTGACAGCTCCAACGCAACGGGCGTAGTTTATTTTGACAATTTTAACCTTGAATACGTAGACGCGTCCGAATTCGATTCAGTTGCGTCCGATGTATACAGCTTGGATACGGTTACCTATGATCCCGCTAATTATACCTTTAATCTTGCCGGCGCCTATAAAGAATACAGCTATCCGCTTACTCCTAAGAACTGGACAGGCTATTATGCCGGTAACTCGTCGCTTACGCGCCCGGGTAACAAAGGTAAATCTCCTGAAAACCAGGACGTATTAACCGGTATAGTAGGTATTGATAAGGATCATTTTGAACAGAACGAGCCTAATTACGGCGCCGGCGTTATTAACCCGACAAGCGGGCTTAATTCCGGTAATATGCTGTATATTTACAGCGCCAAGCCTACAGCTTACGGTTATGTCTCCCCTGCCTTTACAATTGAAGCGGAACAGTACCGCACAATAAGCGTTAAAATGTACGCGCAATTATATAGCGGCGGCGCAAACCTTGTCCTAAGATCAGGAACAACAATATTAAACACTATCAGTAATATAACGGAGAACGGCACATATACCTTTGTTATTGAAGGCGGAACGTCCTCTAAGACTGTTGAAGTCGAAATATGGATGGGCTTATCTGACGGTGAGGATCAGGACACCAATCTTGCAAGCGGGCGTCTGTTTGTAGACAGCATACTAATTAACGACACTACAAGAAACCCGGTGGACGTTAATTCATACAAATCTGCGCTGAATACGCGCGGCACGACAAGGTTTTCTTTCAAGGACGAGACCTTTGACGCTTATGAGGAAACTGCCTCCTATATCAAGACCCCGTATACATGGACGTTTAATACCTCCACCAAGAATAACGTTAACGGCAATCTTGCCAAAGGCGGTATTATCAATAGTACGGCGGTAACAGACGGCAGCGAGCTTAACAGTATCGGCTTTTTACACGATAACCTCGACAGCCCGAATGTCATGATGATTAACAATCCGGCTTTAGGCGCAAGTTATATGAAAAATACAATTAATTATACTCTTAACGCCGAGAAGCATTACAGGATTACAATCAGGGTAATGACCATCAATGTATATCCTGCCGACCGTAACAACGCGGCTTCGTACAAAAACACAGGCGCAATGATTAAGCTTACAGGCGCTAACGGCGAGGTGTTTAAAGCAATTAATACCGAACGCGACTTAAAAGCCGGTCAAACTAATAATTATAAAGACTATTATTTCTATGTGAAAACAAATGAGAGCAGCGCGGATATAGGCTTTGAATTATGGTTAGGCAACGATGAATATACCGATTTATTTGTAACCGGCTACGCGTTTTTCAATAATATTATTATTTCCGAGATTATCGATTCCGATTTTATCACATCGCTTGAATTGTACGAGGAAGAACAAGAACTTGACGAGAGCGAACGAACGATTGACAATATTATTAAGGTTGTAATAACCGGCACCGCCGAAGAGGAACCTACCGAAAATGAGCCGGCTGACAAAACCCCGTTCCCGTGGTGGGGCGTACCTTCAATATTATTCGGTATAGCTATATTCGCCGCGTTAATCGGTGTTTTAATAAGAAAACTCGCTCCCAAGATTTCGAAATGGCACGCCCGCAGAAGAAAGGATACTTCTCTTGACCACGACAAGGCTTTGCAAACTATTCACGCGAGGAATATGGATAAAATCAGGCGTGAAAAACTGGAAGCTCTTAACGGCGAAGACGAAGAATATAACGATGAAACCGGCGATAAAGAAGAAACCGAAGATGACGTAACCGGCTCAGACAAAAAATCATCCGCAGAAGAAAAAGAAGAACTACATGACGATTTGGAAGAATTCGACGAATAAAACCTAAGTCGTTTACACTCCTTATGTTTTCTTGTGCATTTCTTTCTTTTTTGCATAGCAACCAAGAAAGAAATTTCAATAAGAATCTTCACTCACTTCGTTCGTTTGATTCCTTTGTACATTTATTTTTTGTTTGCATAGCACAAAAAATAAATTTCAATAATCTTACACAAATATAAAGAGAAAAAAATCCACCGCTTAGCCGGTGGATTTTTTATACATAGAGAACATTAAGCGGAACATACAAGCGTATAATTATCATTTCTTGCACAATTTGATGTTTTTAATTTTTGCGAAGTATTATATATTTATTGCTTCCCTGCCCTGCCGGTACAAAGAGATTACCGTATGGATTAATAATCATCCCGCAATCTTACGGAAAGGTAATAAGATAAACCCGCTAATTGCTTATTTAAATGTAATTTATTAACAGCTTACGCTTGCTCCGCGTCACTGTTTCCTCTAATTTTATCATTGCTGTTTTTATTCCTGGCTTTTGTTAAGCAATAGCTTTTTTCAATTAAGCCTTTCAGCATTTCAACCTGCACGTCGCCATTCGGGTCAACTCCGTTCCAATGCTCTTTATTCATGTGGTATGCAGGCTTTACACTTTTGAACGCCTGCCTTAGCATATCACCCTCATACGGATTCAGTTTAAGATTTATGACAGGCTGCCCTGCCTCCGAATAAATATGAGCAAAACCTTTTCTATTGCCTCTATGCCGCATAACCGTCCATGCGTCCGGCGTATCGGTTATCCGGTCAAACGGATAATCCTCGTATGTATCAGGCAATTCCAGGCATAGGTTGATTATTTCTTGCTTTGTCATATATAATTATATTAATCTCCGAAATGCTTAATATTTTGGCGTATATACAGTGTAATTTTTTCGCATATTTCATCATAATAATCATCGTAAACAGGATCGAATTCTACTAACGGATTGTCTGTATACCATCTTGAAAAATCGGCAACATCTCCGTTTCCCGGCGGCATTGTATTCTTAATCGATGCAAAACATGCATTAGCGTCATTTACCAAATCCGCTACGCCGTCAAGATTGGCGTCTCTGTACGCCCCTATATAATCAAATCCGTAGTCAAGGTATCCGTTATAATAAAATTGACAAAAGCCCCCGTTTAAAACCTGCGCATCTAAATGCAGCATAGCCAGAACATTCCTGCACGGCTTCGGCGCCGAATTGAATTTTCTGATATTGGTTGTTATGGGGCAAAATTTTTCCGCCCACCGAAAGGCCTCTTCCATAAGATCCTCATCGCTAAGCGCAGCAAATTCTTGCTTGGTAATATGGTAATTATCTTTATTATCTTCTTTTGACTTTGTATAAATAAGCATAATGACAATAAGAAGAGCCATAGCCAGTCCAACGCAAATAAATACAGTATTCAAAATTTTAATGCCTTTTTTCTGCATCTAATCATCCTTCAGATTTTTTATTATATTAGCATTTTTGGATAACAAAATCAACTTTATTGTCTGTTTTCTTAACCGGCTAAATAAAGCAATACTCCGTTATTTCTCCTAAATGTGGAGACGGTAAAGGAGCATACCAAACAGGAGTGTTAAAGGCATTACATAGGTAAGGATTTGATGACGGTATTATTTATTAGTTTTTAAATGCGTGATTTGAACTAATAGGCCGACAATCAGCCCCGCAACGGCGGCAGAATAATGCCCTAAATTCGTTATTAAATCATAAGGATATATTTTGAAAGAAAACGAGGTTGTGCCGCCGCCAAAACAACAAGCTAAATATATTAACGCAAGAACAATAGCGCCGATTATTATATTGTGCCGCTTTCTTTTAGCTTTTTGGAGCGAAAAAAGTAGTCTGTTATAATATAAAAATACAAACCGTAATTAACGCCGGAAAAGCCTGTCCACCATACTGACATATTGTTTGCGCTAATTGCCATTGATGTAAAAAATGCGAGTGCTAAAATAAACAACAGAAACTTTATACTCCCCATTTTTCTCTCTAAGTATATTCCGCAAACAGAAAAACAAAGCATATTTAATAAACAATGTTGTAAATTGAGATGAGCAAAGCTGTTTAAAAAAGAGATAACCATGCGGTTAAAATATAAAACACTTTCCCAACGCCATAAATTATCTATTTCGATTGAATTTCTAAAACCTTTGCCGATAGTGTATAACAAAATATTTGTTAATATGATAACAAATGTACTGACAAAAAAATAATTTTGTGCAAAACGATTTTTGTCTTTATAATTGTCGTTAATAAATTCTTTTATATTCATAGCGGTATTATATCAAGAACCGGATATAATATCAAGACAAACCCATGTCCCCGTTCGGTTTTTTTATGCCCTTTGACAAGCTCTGATATGAAAAGGCAGCGCTTAAAGGAGTGTTGACAAACTATTTTAAGAATTTTAGAGAGAGAATTTTTGCCTGATCGCTGTCAACGCCTGCAATACTAAACGAATATATAATACATTTCCTTAAGTGTTTAGCTCTGCCGGTTTTGGTGCCTGTATTCATAGTGCCTATTTTTTGCAGTATTTTGCGGATGATTATGTTATTGCTTTCTTTAAGGATTATGTTGCGCTTTCTTTAATCACTGTTTCTAATTGTCGTACAATTTTTTGAAGAGGCCATTTCCCGAACCCGCCGAAAAATCCTTTAACAGTAGATTCTGTTTCATCTTTTGACTCAGTCCAAATATTCCCCAGCATATTGGGTTCATACTTATGGAAAACAATAAATGCGCTTAATTCAATATTGCTCTCTTTATATTTTATAATTACACAATGCTTACAATTGATTCCCCTCTTCGTCCATGTGTCTTCACCCTTCCTCTTGCCTAAAGCAAAACTTTTTTCTTTCAGATAAGTTTCTATCTTATCCTTAAGCAATTCCGGATTATTAACCTCAAACTTTTTTATATAACGCGACATAATCAATCCCTCTAATATAAATTTTTGTAAATATAAACTTGGCAAGGTATTAGTAATATATGGCGAAAGGCATTTTTAATACTGCCTTTTCACCGTGCGTCTATGGCACAAAATCAAAAGTAAATTACTTTGATTTCGCGCCGCTTATTAATCTTCTAAGCCTAAAAGATAATCTGCTTTTACATCTAAAATTTTACATATCTCAACCAATATTTCAAATGGAGGCTGCCGTCCATTTTCTTTTCCTAAACATTCATAGTGATTATAGGTTGTTAAAGAAATCACCAGTTTATCAGCTAATGATTGTTGTGTAAAGCCTTTAAATTTTCTTTCTTCTCTTAATCTTTGAGAAAAAATTTGCAAAGTATTTCTCATTACTTGCAATCATATCCCAAATTGGGTATAATTATTGCATACTACCCAAATAGGGTAATGAGTGGGGCTGTATGGGAAATACGATTGCAATAATAGGATCAAGAAACTTACTAATTAAAGATATATCAAAATATATCCCCGATAACACAACCTTGCTTGTTTCAGGCGGAGCAAGGGGCATAGATGCATTGGCGGAAAAATATGCGGACAATAACGGCATACCTAAGCTTATCTTTTTGCCGGATTACGAGAAGTATGGAAAATCCGCTCCCCTGATCAGAAACAAACTAATAGCTGACAACGCGGATTTAATTATCGCTATTTGGGACGGCAAGTCGCGCGGCACAAAATTTACAATAGATTATGCTAAAAAAATTGGTAAGCCGATAAAGATCTATATTATTTAATAAAAAAAACAGAAGTATTTTCACTTCCGTTTTCGTCGTGCTGTTATGGAAATATAAAACTAAAAGTAAGGTTATTTTTAGCATTAGAAAAAAAGCGAACCAAAAGTAAATTGCTTTGATTCCGCGCCGCTTATTAATCTTCTAAGCCTAAAAGATAATCCGTACTTACTTCAAAGAATTTTGCTAAATCAACTAGTAGTTTGTTAGGTATTTGATTCTTATTTGTTTCATAACAAGCTAATGTTGAGCGGGCTATTGATAATTTTTCGGCAAGTTCTTCTTGTGTCAAATTCATTTCGATTCGCAATTGCTTGATTCTTTTTCCTACATCCATGTATATATTGTTGCATTTTACGACAATATAATGTATATTTGTTGTAAAACACAACAAGTTGCGAGTTGAAAAATGAAAGTTGCATTAATAGGTTCAAGAGAAGTGAAAATTAATTGTATTGACAAATATATTCCACTAAATATAACCTTTCTTATTTCTGGCGGTGCAAAAGGCATTGACAGCCTAGCCGAAAACTATGCCGATAAGAACGGCATACCTAAGCTTATCTTTTTGCCGGATTACGAAAAATACGGAAAAAGCGCTCCCCTAATCAGAAACAAGCTGATTGCAGAAAACGCGGATTTAATTATCGCTATTTGGGACGGAAAGTCGCGCGGCACTAAATATACAATAGATTATGCTAAAAAAATAGGAAAAACGGTTAAAGTTTATATCATTAACTAAAAGGAAAAAACGGAAGTAGTATTTTCACTTCCGTTTTTGCTGTGCTGTTATGGGTGTAGCGGACGAAATGACCTTTTTTGATTTTTCGTTTGAATTTGCGGTTTTGATTTCACTTTATAAATTATTCCAACGAAAAGCATTTAGGATAAGTATGCGCAAAAAGATATATAAGCCAAATGGCCATTCGGTTTAGCACATGTCGCCTTCACATATTATAGGCGTATCATTTTTGACTTTCTGGATATCTTCGTCTAAATAAAATACAAGTGCGCCGCTGTCGCCCCACGATATTAAATCTGCGTCTAAAAACAACCAAGCGCCGTCCTCTCCGACACGACCGCCCATTCCCTGCGGCGTATGAAAATAGCCACCAATGTTCGAGCGTGTAGGGAACATTTCATATAAAATATCCCAAAAAGATTCGCCTTCAAATTCTTCTTCCAGTTCGGTAAGTATCTTACAGTTCTCAAAATACTTAGCGCCTTCCGAAGAATAATTTGTAGGAAACATCGACCAGCCTTTTACAAGTTTAAGTTTTTTACAGTCCGCCATATCATGATTTGACATCTCCAGATTTTTTTGATGCTTATCTGTTATCTTAGAATAAAAGCGTATGCTGGTATTATCGTTTCCGCAACCCTCTATTGTTTCTTCATCGTCTGCAAACAGCTGAAAAATTCCTTTATCCGGGTAACCTTTCAATTCAACACCTTCAAAATTGATTTGCATCAATAATTTCCTATCTTCACCCGGCAGCTTTTCGCTCTCGGGCAGGTAAGGAACCCCGCCCAAAGAACTATCCAGCGCAGTAGGCTTTTCGTCAAGTTTTTCAAAATAGTAACAAGGAATCGCATGTTTTGCAATAAAACTTTGAAGCAACTGTTTTTGCTTTACCGATAAATCGTTTACAGCCGCTTTTTGATTTAAGAATTGCTGCATTTCTTTTGTAAAGACCGAATCATTGACACTGTTAAAACTATTGATGGAATCCATATCGCCGTTGCAAAGTTTTTTAAACATTTCCTCATCTATTATTTCCGCTACGGTACATCTTGTAAGATTGATTCTGCTTTTGGTTTTGTTTTTAAAAGAGCCCTTAACATAAAACTTATGCTTGCCGTTTGCTTTTTCTATTTCTTTAGATGTATTCCATCCATACACATTTCCCTCGGCATCTTCTATTTTGTATACATAGGTAATCCCAAACGCTGTTTCAAAACTGCCAGTTTTCATAACCGTGACATTGTACAATTCAATTGCGGATTCTTCAATTTTATTTTGTAACCCTTCCCCCGCAATCAGAAGAGTAACTTTTGTGTTAAACTTTCTGGATATAATACCGCCTAAGTTTTTAACCTTCTTTTCGGATTCATTGATATTCAAATTCTTAAAATCGCCAATAAAATGAACCGTATAATACTCCAGAATATACGCACCGTCCGGCTGTACATTACTGTCCCAAGTAACATCTTCGCATTTTAAATAGGTACTGCCTGAGCCGTTCCAAAACTCATTCCAACCGTTGGGTCTTTTATCGCGCCCGATGACACTTATCTTAGTACTTTTGACATCCTTATGCCCATAATACCTACAAAAAGCGTTCTGACCAATATGCTTTACATTTCTGGGAATAACAATATTTAACGACTCACAATCACGAAAGGTATGTTCGCCGATACTCGTTATGCTATCCGGAATAATCAAATTTTTCAAAGAAGTACATTCTGAGAATACACTATTTTCCAAACTTGTAACAGCGTTAGAAATAACCACGCTTTTTAAGGATTTACAACTTGCAAAAGCAGCATAGTCAATACTTGTAACAGTATCCGGAATTACAAGGTCTGTTAAACCTGTTTCGTGAAAAGCATACGCTCCGATGGTTTTAACCGAGGATGGTATTTTTATGCTTGTTAGATTTGAACAGCCCCGAAACGCGTACTCTCCGGAATGAAGGGCGGTTTTTGAAAGATTTTTATAAGATGTTCCGATATGCGTAACGGGCTTGCCTTTGTATGTAGAAGGAATATCAAACTCGGCATCCTCTGGCGGACAAATTTTGCCGTACACCGACAATTTTTGACCTTGGAAATCCAACTCTTCAATATTCGCTTTACTACCGCCTTTCATAGATACGCTGTAACCTTTGCCGTCTTTAGTAAGCTCAAATTTTAGATTGTCATATTCTTTTTCTCCTACAAGTGCTTTGTTCGCTTTTTTAGGCATTGACTTCGGTGTACTTGCGGACGCGGATATCAGATTTTTACTGGCGCGCGTTACGCCGTCTTCCACCAACTCTATATAGCCTTTTTTGATCTTGCTTTTGATTAGTTTTTCCACCTCACATTGGCAAACATGTTCGGATTCAAAATCTTTGGACAATGTTTGTCCAGCGGTGCCGAGCTTGCCAAAAGTTACCATAAAACCCGAACCATTTAATTCAATAGACCAAAATTTTTGCGAGTTATCTTCTTGGAATGTAAAAGTGCGCTTCATTTCATTTCTCCTTTTATGCATATACATTTTAATAGATTAAGATTTGTTTTATAATAATTACCAAACGCACGATTCACTAAAAAACAAAAACCCTAACCAAATAGAATCCGAGTTCTTTGATTAAGGGTTTTATTTGGACATTTTCCAAGCTAAAAGGTTCAAAAACCGTGCTTGGTACACTTGGTGCCGAAGGTGGGACTCGAACCCACACGTACTCGCGTACACCGGATTTTGAGTCCGGCGCGTCTGCCATTTCACCACTTCGGCTTATAAATAAATGCTTTATATTTAGGCTTTCTTACTTAATTAATAACTATATAAAACATATTGATTTTAACACATTTATACTGCTTTTGTAAAGAATAATATATGCAATTATAAATAATTAATAAACACCTCAAGGAGCGTCTGAGAAAAGAATCCTCATATATGGTTAATTTTCTTGACAATTCCGGCAAAAAAGCCGAAAATAATATAATTAAGCTTTAGGAGTTAAATATGGCTGAAACAAATAAACTTACTATGGATAAACTTGTAGCGCTCTGCAAAGGCCGCGGTTTCATTTTTGCGGGAAGCGAAATATACGGCGGGCTTGCCAACACATGGGATTTCGGCCCGTTGGGAGTCGAATTAAAAAACAATATCAAAAAGGCGTGGTGGAAAAAATTTGTACAGGAATCGCCTTATAATATCGGTCTGGACAGCGCGATACTGATGAATCCGACCACCTGGGAGGCAAGCGGGCATATAGGCGGTTTTTCCGATCCTCTTATGGATTGCAAATCTTGCAAAAGCCGTCACCGCGCCGATAATCTTATCGAGGATTATGCGAAACGCCATAAAAAAGACGTAACCATCGCCGGCTGGGACAACTCCCGTATGGAAAAATATATAACTGATAACAATATCAATTGCCCTATATGCGGTAAATCCGATTTCACCGGCATACGCAAGTTCAACCTGATGTTTAAGACCTTTCAGGGCGTTAACGAGGATACGGCGAGTACCGTTTATCTTCGTCCCGAAACAGCTCAGGGCATATTTGTCAATTTTAAAAATCTCGCGCGCGTTAACCGCAACAAAATGCCTTTCGGAGTCGGACAAATCGGTAAATCGTTCCGTAACGAAATAACGCCGGGCAATTTCATTTTCCGCGTCCGCGAATTTGAGCAGATGGAACTTGAATTCTTTTGCAAGCCGGGTACCGATCTTGAATGGTTTAATTACTGGAAGGATTATTGCCATAAGTGGCTGCTATCTCTTAATATAAAGCCCGAAAATATAAGATTAAGGGATCACGCGGCGGAAGAGCTCAGCCATTACTCTAAGGCGACAACGGATTTTGAATATAAATTTCCGTTCGGATGGGGCGAGCTGTGGGGTATTGCCGACAGGACCGATTTTGACTTGAAATGTCATATTAAGAGAAGCGGCGAAAGTCTCGAATATACCGACCTTGTAACTAATGAAAAATATATACCGTATGTTATCGAGCCGTCGCTCGGCGTTGAACGTTCGTTTTTGGCGGTATTATGCGACGCGTACGAAGAAGAAACTATCGGCGATAACGACGTAAGAACAGTGCTTAAGCTGCACCCGTTCATAGCGCCGTATAAGGTCGCTGTACTTCCCTTTCAAAAAAATAAGCTCGGCGAAAAAGCTGAGGAAATCTACAGCCTGCTTGCCGCGGATTTCACCGCGACGTATGACGAAACCGCAAGCATAGGCAAGCGTTACCGCCGTCAGGACGAAATCGGAACTCCTTTCTGCGTGACCGTAGACTTTGAAACTCTTGAAAACGAATCGGTAACCGTCCGCGACCGCGATACCATGGAACAGGTAAGAATTAAAATATCCGAGCTTAATGCATATATTGCCGAAAGAGTTAAATTCTAAAATTTCTAAATATATTTATAGCCGAACAAAATTAATTTCATAAATTCAGAGAACAAAAACCCCGGTCTATGCGCCGGGGTTTTGCTTTTGCTTATTAATTTGTATATGTTATTAGTCAGCTTTTATTTGAAACATTTTGCCTGTTTTAAAAATGCGTAACAGAGTTAAACAGGTATATGTACAAAAAACTAAAGGAGCGTAAGCAACTGAAAGTTTTTTATGTTTACTTTAGTCGTCTTTTTTCTTACGGTTAAATAATTTGGCCAAAAATAACGGAACGTCGTCTTTCTTTTCAGAGCGGGACGGCTGGGGCGCCGGTTTGATTTCTTCAAGAGCCTTTTCATTATATTTTTGTATATTTACGGGTATATCCTGCGGAAGGCTCTTATATATGGTAAGCGTTTCGTCCTCTCTTTCCTCATAGGTATCGCCGCCGCCTAATATTTCACCGTATTTTTGCTTGCTGAAAATAGTTTCGGATTCGTCCTCGGTTTCGTAACGGCGGTTATTCTTATCATATTGAGAAGGGCCGAAGCCTGTCGCTACAATGGTTACTTCTACCGCGTCGCCTAAATCCTCATTTATATTCGTACCGAAAATAATCTTAGCGTTAGGGTGCACTACCTCTTTGACAAGGCTTGCCGATTGGTTGACTTCATCAAGCCCCAGTCCCGGTCCGCCGGCAATATTAAGCAATACGTTTCTCGCGCCTTCAATATTTGTTGATAACAACGGGCTGTATACGGCATTCTGAACAGCCTGCATCATGCGGTTTTCACCGTCGCCCTGCCCTATTCCCATATGCGCAAGCCCCTGATCCTTCATAATCGCGCGTATATCGGCAAAATCAAGATTAATCAGCGAGTTAGAAACAATTAAATCACTTAAACCCTGTATCCCTTGACGCAATACGTCGTCGGCATACCTGAATGCGTCCACTAAAGAAGTCCCTTTAGGAAGAACCTCAGATAATTTGTCGTTGGGGATAATTATCAGCGTATCAACTACGCTTTTTAAATTGGCGATTCCCATTTCGGCGTTGTTCATACGCTGCGCGCCCTCGAAATTGAACGGCTTTGTGACTACGCCGATAGTCAGTATGCCCATTTCGCGGGCTATACTCCCTACGACAGGCGCGGCACCCGTACCTGTTCCGCCGCCCATGCCGGCAGTTATAAAAACAAGATCCGCGTCCTTAATTGCTTCTGCTATAGCGGCCTTGCTTTCCTCCGCGGCACGCTGGCCGACGGACGGATCGGCTCCTGCGCCGAGCCCCTTGGTCAGCTTTTCGCCGATTTGTATACGGTGAGGAGCCTTACTCATCATAAGCGACTTTTTATCTGTATTAACGGCTATAAACTGGGCGCTCTTGATATTCGCCGCTATCATGCGGTTAACGGCGTTATTACCGCCGCCGCCTACGCCGATAACGCGGATTTGAGCAACCGGCGCCGCCGTACTGTTCATCTGATCAAACTGCATATTATCCTCCGATGCGCGTAAATCCTACGCACAAATCATTTCCAGTCTGTTTATTTTTTTTACCGGACAGGGCTTGCCGGATTTTTCCGAAAACGCCCGCCTTGCTTGTTTCTTTATCGTTAAAAACCAACGCAGAATTCATAACTCCCAATACCGAGCTTAAATGCGGTTTATCAAGCAGAGGTATTGCCGGCTCGATAATCTCGATTGCCTTATTAAGCGATCTGCTCAACAAATCTCTGGCGCCCCTCATATATGAAATACCGCCGCCCGTAAGATGAAATTTAATATGCTCGGGATAATTATAATCAAACTTATTTATAGCCTTGCGTAACAAAGAGCCCATCTCGTCTATACATTCGCGCACAATATCGTTGGCAGCTTTGGCGTTATATTTATATGTATTTGATTTATAACTAACCTCATAAAAATCATTTTCCGCAGTGTCAAGCGTAAGTACAATCTTACGCTTTAACGCCTCTGCAATCGCATATTCAGGGCACTCAAACATAGTATATAGCGCAGCAGTAATATGCCCGCCTCCTATGTCTATCGTTTTTAAGCCCAGAATACCGTCACCGCGCGCCAAAATAACATTTGCGGTAAGATAGCCGACATCGATAAGAAGGACGTGCGCGTCGCGTTTTTCAGGCTCAAACAGGTATGTGACTTCGGCCAGACAAGCCGGTATAAACTCAATTTCCGGTATATCAATATCACGCGTTATCCCGGTTATCAGCTGAAGAAAATTGTTGGCGCACGACAGATAAGATATTTTCCCCGTTAGCTTAGTGCTGGTCTGCCCTATTGGAGAAATAATCCGCCTGTTGTCATCCAGCATAAAATAAATCGGATCGCAGCTTATAACAATATCGGTCATCATTTCCCTGTCGAATACATGCTTTCCGTGCCGGTACAGATCCTGTATGTCTCTGGCCGTTATCCGTCTTTTTCTGTCTAAGGAAATCGATACTTCCCTAACATAACAATCTGTAAAATCGCCCGGCACACCTACATATAATTTATTTATTTTCAATTGCGCGTTCTGTTCTGCCATTTCCACAGCATGGGCAAATACGTCGCGAAGCTGCCCGGCGTCGTGAAATTCGCCGTCCTCAAATCCGTCATAATTACACTCGCCCCAGCCGCGGATATTAAAGGTATTATTAACGCCGCGGCCGCCTATTGCGACTGTAATTTTCGATGAACCTATATCAAGAACGGCTGCTTCCCTTGCCAATATTTTTCTCCTGTATAATATAAAACTTAATATAATTATAATATTACCCGCAGTATTTAGTCAAGTAAGTTTATGTGAACATTAGGTATCCTTAATATGGGCAAAGGACATGTTTAGTATCGCTTACCGCAACATATTATCCGCGGGGACCCTTTGTTAGCGTAGAATCGGTCACCGTGATTATATATTCGGTACGGTACTTATCTCCCTCAGACAAGAAAACGCTGACAGCACCGCGCACCTTCGCATCCAATCTCCCCGTTCCGAAAAATACCATTAACGTGCCTCTTAAGCTATCCGAACGCTGTGTCTCCAGTGTTATTTTTTCGCTGACGTATTCTGTAAGATCAATATATTGCAATAACGCGATCGCATCAAACGTGCGGTAATCTATACGTTCCAACGCTTTTAACAGCCTGTTATATACCGCTATTTCTTCTTCATTCCCTGTATCAAGCAGACTGCCCTTTAACGGCGCGACCGGACTGTTAAGCAGCTTTAATTCTATAAGGTTTTTCCCCATGTAGACATATTGCCCAAAACCCTCCGCATCTGTAATATCCAGTATTTTGCCGCCGTTATCGATAATCAGATATTGCCCGTTAGTATATATATAACTGTGCGGTATCAGCTTGACTACATTAATAATGACGCGGTTCGGAAATTTACGCTCTATATTGACGACCTTAGCGTTAGTAACCTTCTCATGAACCCGTTCCGTAGGATTTTTTTCCGACATGAAAAATATGCTCTGGCCTTTTTTAATATCCGCGGCCTCTAAAACCGACTGCTTAAATTCTTCATCATCGGCATTATAACAATATATATCGACTTTTCTTACAGCAAAAACTACACTGTTAAGAATTACAATAACAGCCAATACGGCGATTATAGAAAAAAGTACAATGAGCTTTGTATTTCGCATTTATCCGACCCTTATGTAACCTGTATAAAAAACCTGTTAATCTAATTATAACAAAGTATGATTATAAAAGCAATAATCTTTATCCTATCCGTATACGGTGCATTTTGGTTATTGCTGTTATTATCAGAATTATCTAAATTATAATATTTAATTTTTGTCTGTTAACATTTTTATTTATACCCGCGTATTATGAACTATACCGCGCAAAAAGCATAAAATTTCAAACATAACTTGAAGTTTTTTAATCAAGCCGTTGATTAAGAAAAGTTAGACGTATGGAAAATTTAATAATTAACGGTGAAAAGAAGCTTGAAGGCTCTATTACCGTAGACTCGGCAAAAAACGCTATTCTTGCTGAATTAGCCGCGTGCATGCTTTGCAACGGGGAGGTCATTTTTGACCGCTGCCCCATCATTTCAGACGTTGAAAATATGCTGCTCATACTTGATAATCTCGGTTGCCGGCATACCTTTATCGGTGATACTCTTATATTGGATTGCAGTAAAGCCGACGGGCATGAAATCGCTTCTAATTATGCACGCGAAATACGTTCGTCTATCTTTCTGCTCGGCTCTATTTTAAGCAGGGTAAAAAAGGCTAAAGTGGCGTACCCTGGCGGCTGCGATATAGGTATCCGCCCTATCGATCTTCATTTGAAAGGCTTACGCGCGCTTAATGTAAAAATCGTGGAACAAAGCGGTTTTATATTATGCGACGGCTCTGATATGAAAGGCGGCAACATTCATCTGGATACCCCCAGCGTCGGCGCAACTGAAAATGTTATTATGGCCGCTGTGCTCATTAAAGGCGTAACCAGAATAGAAAATGCGGCAAAAGAACCGGAAGTCGTCGATTTATGTAAATTCATTAATTCTATGGGCGGTAAAATAAAGGGAGCAGGCACTGCAACCATAGAAATCGAAGGCGTCAAGGAATTAAAAAGCACACGTTTTACGCCTATTCCGGACAGAATAATCGCGGGAACGTATCTCGTCGGCTGCGCTATGACCGGCGGCGAAATAAAATTGAATAATGTTATTCCGGGACACGTCGCAAGCCTTATAAATAAATTACAGGAAACAGGCGCCGATATTTATACTAAAGACGATTCAGTCACGATCAGTGTAAAAAGGCCGCTTCAATCCTCCCAAATCATAGAAACCCTGCCCTATCCCGGCTTTCCGACGGATCTGCAGGCGCAAATGACCGCGCTTGAATGTATTTCGACCGGCACTACCATGATAATTGAGAACATGTTTGAAGGCAGGTATAAATTTGTGCCGGAGCTGATAAAGATGGGCGCTAATATTACTGTACGCGACCGTATGGCGATAGTCCGCGGCGTCAAAAAACTTACAGGCGCTTATGTTTGCGCGGGAGATTTAAGGGGCGGCGCGGCGCTCGTTTTGGCCGGGCTTGCCGCCGAAGGAACTACTACCGTAAGCAATATACATCATATAGACCGCGGTTATTATCACATAGAACAAAATTTTGCACTACTGGGCGCCGATATTAAACGCATAACCGTTTAGGGATTTTAATAAATCTTCAATCGCTTACGATCTCAGCCAAAAGGCCGGGGTTAACTCGATAGCAACTTGAAAACTCACCATAATATGGTGAGTTTTTCAAAGTGCCGTCTATATTAGCGGTGTTTTGAAGCCATTTATCTCAAGACAAACTTATCCCGCAATTGATTCCATAAGTTAATAAGCCGGATATTTGACTTAAAAAGTCAATTTTTCGAGAGTTTTTTAGCATATTAGCGATTCCGCCTAAATGTATTTATTCATTTAGAATATTTATAATATCATTAATCCGAACACTAAAACTACCAAAGCGAGCGGTGGATTTTAAATAAAACTGAACTTCGCGCATTTGAATAAAGCTTTTATAGTCATCGTCATGCAATTTTTCGATATAGAAATCCGAAAGAGATTTTTCATCATACATTAGTTCTTTAACGTACTCGTAAAAGATTTTCCCATCTTTTTCAGAAATATTGACAGGTTTCAGACCGGCAATTTTCAAATCTTTCTTTGATGGCTTGCTTTCTGAAAAGTAGTCAAAAATTGCTATATAATTCTCGTATGAAATACCGATATCACTTCTTGACATAAAAAAATTCTGTTTCTTTTGTCCTAAAAATTGAATTGCAAAATAAGTACCTGCATTCGGCTCTCTAAAAAGACCAATATCTCCGGGCACAAAATGGTTGCATAAAAATGGGATTTCCGGCTTAGGATATTTTTTGGGCGGCGGCATTTCCAAAAGTAATTTTTGTTTCAGCTTATCCAAAACGATTATGCGCTTTTCGTAATATTTTTTCGGTTTATCCCCAAAAACAAACAAATCTGAAAGCTTATGCTTTTGCGGCGTATCGGGAATATTAAACATTACGTCCTTCTCATCAGGTATTTCCGCAAGCATTTTTAACAAATCATTTTTTGATTTTTTTAAACGGGCGGCTAACTCATTTTCCGTTTCTTCAAAACAATAACCTTTATTAAAAAATAAATCAAAATCTGAAAAAACTGCCGAGGTAACACTCTCTAATTCTTTGGCGGAAAACATACATGCTTCTTCCCAAACTGATAAAGCAGTACCTTTTTCCAAAATACTCAACGCCTTATCACGTATTTCTTCACTCAACATGCCCGCATGCCATTCGGTATCCGCAAGCGCAAGATAACATACAGCCCTATCATAATCATCGCCATATGCCGTTTCAAAAAAATTAATAAGATATTTTTCAGCTTCGCGAGCAGGTATTTTCATGCCTATGAATTTTCTAAATTCATCCCTGACTGAAGAACACAATCTATCAGAGTATAGAGCGCTTCCGCAAACTGCCCGAAACTCCGTTCTTAAATATAACTCCATAATTTGGTATTTTCTCCGCAATTTTTTTGATAAAAACTACTGTATACGGGCTCTTTATTCGTCTTTGCACCCTCCGTACTTTGCGAGTATAACATGATTTGCAAGCAAAAACAAGCCTTTTACCCTACCCTCTGCAAATTTCGACAAAATAAATTTCCGCAACAATGGCAACAAACGCGTCACGCTTGGCGATTACTCTTTATCGGCTTTATACCCCACCCCTTGGCGAAAGGTGCTACAAGGTCTGAACGGCGCGGTCACTTTTCCTGCAAAATCAAAACCCCATACCTTGTTGGCGTGGGGTGATTACATGTCGTTTAGTGTTTGGTATTTTGTCATATAGGGTGTATGTGGTTGGATATAGGGAGCGTGTGGTTGCATTGAGGGTGTGTGCGGTTAGATATTGAGGGTGCATATCACAAATGATGGGTGAAAGAAAAAGTTAGTCGGGGCGGTTGGTTTTGGGCTGAAAAACGATCAAAAAAGGCTCAAAAACGCCCTAAAAAGCCTTGTTTTAGGGCTGTTTTGACCCGACGAACTTATTACGCAGTTGTTCTCGTAGGTCAAAACGGAGGCGTTTCTCTACTAACATCAGGATATTTACGAATTAGCACGGGTCTTCGCATTAGAAAAAATATTGTCAATATATTCCAAACTAACGGGATTATTACCGAAACGCTCATTAGCGTAGTTGTTAATACTTCGTAAAGTATTCTATTTGACGGACCTCTCCATACCCACATTTCAAAAAGGGCAATAAGGGACATAAAAATTTGAAACAGTACACATGCAATAGAAAATATGCTTAACTTTATGCTTCGCCTCCAAACAGAGACAATAAATCTTACAATGTAATAAATCGGCATTATGCCCAGCGCAAAACAACAAGTCGATATAAAAACGCTTAGATCCATTAACGGCATGCCGCTAATGGATCTTATAGGAAATATCCAAATATCAAAAACAGTAAGAATAAATAACACGCAAACAAATGCGTATCCTATAATAATTGCGAGTTCAATTATCGCCCAGATTATTTGTTTGCGTGATTAAACGTACAGATGAATTGCTTTCTTCCATAAATTAATTATACTTGAAATATGCGTAAAGTCAAATCGCTAAATCCTACACATCAAAAGGAATAGTCTTGTTCGGATAAAATAAGGAGTATTAAAAGCTATAAATCCACGGCATGTTTCGCGCGAAGCTGTTTCCAACGGTCAAAAAGCCGGGCTTTTTCCGATTTAATTTCTTTAAATTATATTATAACCTTATTGCAACTTCGAGTGCAATGAGTATATATTTTTCTTGATAACTATCCGGCAGATTTCCAAGTAAGCGGGGTTCCCATTCAGTGCAATCAAGATTATCCGCCGTATATAAAAATTGATAAATTTCTGCATTTCTAAACTCCGCCATAGCCATAACAGACGCGCATTCCATTTCTACTGTTATACATCCGTCACTTTTTCTCAATTCCATATTTTTTCGTGTTTCACGATAAATTGCGTCTGTTGTCCATGTCTTACCTTTAATAGCAGGGATTTTAAGTTCCGACAGAATATCCATAAGCTTATCCGAAGTTCTGACTTTTATAAAATCTCCGGCTTGTGCTGAGACATAATGGTAACTTGTGCCCTCGTCGCGATAAGCATAGTCAGGAACAATAATATGCCCGTCTGTTATATCATTTTTTAACGAACCGCACGATCCGAATAAAAGTATTTTTTTGCCGCCTTTTGTCAATATTTCCTCCAGCAATCCTGTAGTCAGCGGGCCGCCTATACCTGTCATGTAGAAAGCAATATTTTTATCCTTGTATGATATTTTGTATATAGGAATCTCGCCGCCGGCCACCATAAAGCTTATCTTTTCTGCATTACCTTGATTGAGCAATATATCCAATATTCTTTTATTAAAAACAACAATTACTAATTCAGGAAAATCATCTATCTTTTGCACCATATTTGAGGGCTTAATTATTTCTTCGGATTCATCATCAAAAGTATTTATTATGCTCATACCTGCTCCTTTATTTCTTGTATTTGAAATTCTTTCTGCTATTTATATAAAATAAGTTTTATAATATGAAGTCCATGCCTTTTTTAATTCATTTGGTTTGCCGTGTCTATAGATTTTAGGGTTCGCCCCCGTATTTAGTGGTTTTTTCGACACGGAAACCCATTAAATACGGGGGCGCTGTATCCCTCAATATCCCCGGCAATTTTTCATCACCAGTTATTTTCATAGACTAAAACAAAATGTATTTGATGTTATTAAGGTCATTAAGATGGTGTTAACTCGTTCGTTCAACTATTAATTTTGATAGCTTCAATGCGTCATCTTTGGTATTAATATCAGCTATAATTCTATTGCAAGGCGAAATTGATTCAATATTTTCTGCAAATTCACCTAAGCCAAAACACATTTTACAGCCGTTACAAACAGCGTCCGATGCCATTTCTTCTAAGCATGGAAGCATTACCCTAATCTTATCGGGCTGGTTAAAAAAGGTTGCCAGCGTTCTTGCTTTATGAGTTACTTTAACATGCCAAAATGGATTGACATAAGGGTGAATATGTGAATTAATTTTTAACTTCGGATTGCTTAACGCTTCTTCGGCTATTGTACGCCACACTTCCTTTTTGTTCCCCAATGTGTTTAGAATTGATTCAAGCATATAGTCAGCTGTTTTGAGTGTTGAATCCTCAAATAAAACCTTATCGTAATCTGCTGTGTAGAAAAGAAATCTTTTATATGCATTGTCTAGTTTAATAGTGGCGTTAGTTACCTTTTTGGCAAATAAATCTATTGCTTCAATCAACTCATTGCTATTTTCATAATAGACTCGGAAGCTGTCACAGCGTTTATATTCTGCAACCTCAATGCCTGATTTATAAAATATAAAATAGAAGCTATGTTTTTCGAGGATTGAAACAGGGAAAGTGGCGGACGATTTAAAGACGCTTTTCAGCTCTGCTTTATTTATAGTTAAGTACGCACCGTGACCTTCTTCATTATGTAAAACTCCCACAACAGCAATCTGAAAGAAAAAGTCCAAAGTATCGGTCAAATTGTGGTAGTAATCCAAAGAATTTTTCTTATCGTCTGCCGGTGTTTCAAATGATTTATAATCGCTAAAAATGCTTTTCAATAAATCTGAAAAGGCAATAAAGCCCTTGGAATAATTGCTATATACCCCGTTTGTGTCTTTAAATGATTTTACATTTCTCTGCCAGAACTCTGCCTGCTGTTTGATCGAGTTTTTATCTCGGGCACTCCACAGTTTTATAGTTGTTTCATCGTCCCATCTGGCACGTCCGCTCTTGACAAGACCTTTTGCTCGTTTAAGATAAGTGGCTTGCAGTTCATGTCCGTCCGTATCCACAACCGATATAATACGTTTATTCTGGGAGTTTGTTATAGATGATGTGTTTGTTAATATATTTGATTCAGTTTTATTATTTGACATACAGTCCTCCATTTAATAATTATTGGCAGGACATTGTTAATTTATGATACCGTATGAAAAGTATATATTATAGGATAAATCAACTCGATGTCCCGCTATTAGCAAAAACAAAATGAGTCTTTATTGAATTCATCATTTTTAGATTTTTTATTGCCGCACTTAATGTTTTTTCTGATGGGTGTCGTCCCCTATGCGCTGACAATAGTTTAACACATAACAATAATCTGAGTCAATTCCTTTAACCGTTACCTGAAATATATAATATGCCGTTAACATGCACAAAATCCTCTAAAATAAAGGATGGAGTATTTTTGCTCTGAAAAGTCTTCTCGCCAAAATTGTTAATATTGTTTATCAACTCCTAATAATTATCTTGAGTTATTGTTGTGCTGAAATACCTGTTGCCAAATTTTATTTTTTTGATTTTTTCTTGCACGAATAGCCAAACTTGGTTATTTTATTGCCTAATTCAAAGTACTCACCATGGTTATAGCATATAAGATTTGCTTTGTCTAAATTTAGACGACCGGATAAATCTAACAGCTTCTCTTCAATATTGACTGCGACAATATCAGCCAGCATCATATCGTGTGAGCCAAGCGGTACAATATTTGTGATTTTACATTCAATACTGAGAGGGCTTTCTTTTACCATAGGGCAGCCTACAATATTGGCAGGTTCCCCTGTAAGATTAACCGCCTTAAATTTATCAACAGTCTTTCCTGTCTTTAATCCGCAATAATCAGCTGCAAATGTCATATCTTTAGTTACAAGGTTTATAACAAATTCGCCCGACTCTTTTAAAAGATTATAGCTATACCGTTCAGGACGGACAGAAATATAAGTCTTAGGCGGGTCGGAGCAAATAATCCCGGTCCATGCTATAGTTATAAGATTAGGCTGTAAGCTGCCGCAGCTTACTAAAACAACCGGAACGGGCGCCAGCAGCGTACCGCCTTTCCACTGTATCTTACTCAAAATTAATTTCTCCTATAGCTGTATTTATAGCTATTTGCCCCCGACAAACTTACTTATTCCAATTGTTTCAGTAGGTCATAGATCTGGCGTTTATCCCTAAACGGCTAATTTATCGGATGTTAAATGCATAATTGTCTGACAAGTTTTCTATATTAGCAGATAACCGATTCAATAGATTTTGTTTACAATAAGTCGGGGAATCCTTTATTTCGCTTGGTCACAGGCCTATTTTATTTAGAATTTTCAGACAAGTATTCAGATGCAGCATTTGATGACGTGAGAACGGCATTAGAAATAATCCGGTATAAGTTTTGCTGCACCAATAATCTATTAGCCAAATTGCACTTTCTTCGCTTGATACAGAATTTGATTTTACTACTTTATCTCTTTTTTCCAATGAAACTTTTGTTTTGGATTGAATATATGTCGTGTTTTTAATTATATCATTTGTATTAGCAAAAACAAGCTGCACGTAATTCTTTAAGACGTTTATATTTAGTGATTTACTAAAGTCTATCAGCATGTCTCTTGTGAGTTCATTTCCCGTTGTACTTATAGGTGAATTCATCGTCTTATCAAATCCATTGGCAAAAAATATTTGCGCTTTTTCGGCAATCAGTACATTTGATGTAATATCCTCTATTCGCGATAAGTGATAAAGATAATAAGCTATGGTTTTATCTTTATTAAGCGGCATTTCGCAGTATATTTCTAAATCAGAAATAGCAAAAATGTCAATATAGTCTTGCCACAAATCCTCTCTAAGATTAAGCAATTGCTGTTTCCCAATATCAAATGTATCCTTCTTTGTAATATTTTGTTGAAACTGTTTAAACATTTCAGATCGTTGTCGCAAAGTTTTCATTTTTTCCCTTTTTATTAAATCTATATTTATAGCTATCATTTCTCCCGATAAACTTATTTTTAAATCAATTTTATTGGGTTTTTTATTTTAACTAATAACTATCTTCTAGGATATATTGTTACAACTATTATTATTCCAATCTCATCCACAATGCGGGACGGATACCGCCTTTGCACTCACCGTCTCCGACATTGCCTATTTTTATATTGTTGCCTTGAATGCCTATATTGCCGTCAGGATGCATATACACTGCCTTTACGCTCCTGCGGCCCGGTGTCCGAATCCACCACCACCAAAGTCTTTCTTCACCGTCCTTGGGAATATAAGTCACTTCTCTTTTGCTGTTGTTCGGGTCTTTTTTCTGAAACCAGTAATTTTGCTTGGGAGTACGATTGTATAGAATCGCGCTGCTGTCTCCAAAATACTTGCACACAACTTCCTCAAGGCTTAACAGAAAAATCTTATCCAACGTATCTTCTCCGCCTTTTGTGCCAAACCAAGGATTATCAGGGTTTTTATTTATTACCGGCACGATCCTTGCTTTGTCGGTTTCGCTGAATCTCTCATAAAACTCTCCGTTAAGATACTCCCGTAGCGAGCATTCAGACCATGTCATATTCTTATATATGTTGCTGTAAGGGCGTTTCTCTATAATATTTATTGTTACAAGCAAAGCGGCATTATTCTTGATGTCCAGCACTTGCCATTGATAACTGCCAAACGGTATTATTGATCCAATTTTATAATCAGTCATTCCACTCTCCTTAAAAAGCGGCATCGCAACTTCACATAAGATACCAATAAATATAATTATTTGATATATTAAGCTTTCGCCGCTTAAAAAATCCCGCCATTCTCCATATCTGTCTTATTTACAAAATCCATGTGATATAATTTCTCCCAATGGTTAATATTTAATGTTCCCCTTGTGAGACGGATTGCCAGAATGCAGCAATTCTCATCTTTTTCGTTGTTTGCCATATCGTACCATGCGGCAAAAGCTGTGCGTAGTTTTATTCTTAATTCAGCGTTTTTCGGATCTAATACCCAGCCGAGATTTTCGCCTATTCCGTTAGCGGTAAACATCTCCAAACAACCCGCAACCGAAACCTCCGGGTTTTGTGCAATTTGCTTCATTTTATTTGATTTCGCATATGTAACTACATAAAATGTGCCGTTTTCATAATAGGCGTCCACACTGCGGACAACAGGGCGGGGCTTTCCGTCAGAGTTCGGCTCACACGCAATGGTCGCAAGGGAAATTGCGTTATCTTTGCCGTTACCGAACTTCTCTTCAATTAATTTTAATCCTTCTTCGTATTTACTCATATTTTTCTCCTTAAAGCAAAATAAATTATACTGCAATAAGTATACTATGTGTCAAATAAGAAGTCAATTCTCATATTTTCAAATATGAGATGTGACAGGTCTATTTGTTGAATTTAGCATTGCGAAAAAATTATACCACACTCTTAGTTGACTGGCAATGCGCCTATATTAATTGCAATGCTCATAAGCCGTTGATTTTGCTAAAGTGGGTAAAGCATTGCGTGATTGTAGATATTATCTTGAAAGTGTTTAAGGTGTAATAATAAAAAAAGCGTTTTTATCTACTATTTGACACTTTGTCTTTTTATTTCAATTAATATAGCGACATGTGTGGTTAGATATAATGAATGCATGCCAAAATAGGTGGTTGAAATAGAAGTATACCGGGCGAATGATTTTGAAACACAGCATCACTGCATTTTGTGGCTATCGGGATAAAATGTCTATATTAGAGCTGTTTTCGTCCTATTTTTCCCCAACAACTTTAACAAACGAAGCACCAAAAGAATTATTGGCGATATTGAGCAGTGGAAATATTTATCCTTAGGGATACAGTTTTTTTGAGAGTAGTTCCATCTCTAATACCGAATGACTGTCGGTTGCATATATTATACGATTTAAATATCGTTTCCAAATCCATGCCGGCACTGTAGAATTATCGTGTTTTATATTATATTCAATAGAATAGCTTGAATTATCAAATGCATAACGGATTCTTTTCCAAAAATCTTCATCATTTTCAGTAATTCCTAATTTTAATAATAATGAAAACGGATTAGCCAGTCTATTAATATTTGTATTAATACATAAACCTTCTATAGATTTAATAAAGCATACTTTTGCATACTCATTATTTTCCAAATTATTAATTTTTATATAATCGCCATCACCGTTTGGTATCCTGTGTATGGCTGCCACTTTAATTATTTCACTATCAATCTTTTTAGGAATATCTAATGTTCCTTTGAAATCTTTTACTTTTGCTTCGACACCACAATAAATATCAAGAAAACTGCTGTACTTTCGCTTTAATGAAAGAAGTTCATTATAATATTCCGAAACCCACAAAGATGATTCTCTTACATGATCTGTAAAGCAAATCCGGATATACTTAAGACTAATTGCTGTTTTAATCATCTCTTCTAATGAATTTTTTCCATCGGAATAATTAGAATGTAAATGCATGTCCTCTTTCATCATAATATACCTCATTCCAATAACGAATCATTTCAATATTCCATTTTATGTTATCTATTGAAATAGTTTCATTTAACTTACTTTTTATAGCTAAATATGGCAAATTCACTCCGGCAGCAGCACAACTTACAATAGATCCTTGAACACGGGGATTAATTTCTAATATTTTAAACTGACCTTTTATATCAGCTTTAACTTGAATTCCAATATTACCATCCAGTTTAAGAAGCTCAACAATCTTTCTGCAATATTCAACAACATCAATATTTTGTTCTACAATACAACAAGTGCTAATTCCCCCGTTTGTTGCCAGACGTCGTCTCGGTAAAATCACAATTGCATTACCCTCTTTAGCAAGTATATCTACGCTGTATTCATCTCCGGGTAAATACTCCATAACCAATAATTCCGGAATCTCACTTACTGATAAAAGAATTTTTTCAATTTGTTCCATCGTTGTATACATAGAATTGGGTTTTTCATAAAATAAATTATCAAATAAATTTTTATTGGGATCAATTATTCTAAAGCCTCGGCTTCCATTAGATTTCGTAGGCTTGAAACAAATCGGCGAGTGAGGATATCCCATTTTTTTGCATGCATTTGTAAACTCTTTCGCACTATTTATAATTACATAATCATGAGTATCAATGCCATTTTTGGAGAGGAAATCCATTAATTTGCCTTTGTCGTTAGCAATCTTTAAATTTTGCAGAGGACTTACGCATACTTGTATTCCTTTATTTTCAAATAATGAAATTTTTTCTGCAAATATTTCTAGTTCCTTTGTTACAAGCGGTTGTATTATATTTACACGTTCTTGAATTGCAATCTCCAATATTTTATCGCAAAAATTACTAGAATTAGCAACCGGAACTTGATAAAATTTATCGAGCATACAAAAAGTAGGAACTCTTTCTTTTATATCAACACCTATAATTTTAATATTACGTTCAGCATTTTTCTTATAACATTTAATTATACCGGGTGCACCAGGCGCACCCGCCCCAGTCATTAATATAGTCAAGTCTTTCACTATTATATCTCTCCTCTGCTTAATTAAAATAATCGGTAAATAAACGTATATTTTCAGATAAAGCCTTATTGCAAATGTTTTTTTTCGTTTGTTCGTATAGATATTGTATTAATTCTTCAGGACTTAAAGATTGTTCATGCCACCAAATAGGGTGTGTTAATACCATAATTGATTTAGATTCTTTTAATGCATTAAAGAATGGTTCTTGTTCAAAAAAAGGACGTCGGTTGCTATCCGATACATATTGCATATTATTTAAGAAATACTCATCGTATGCATTAACAAATCCTTCTATTTTTATTGAAGGATTTGTTATATATTTTCCCGGTCTATGAAAAGAAAACGTTTTTTTAATGTTACAATAATTTTTATAAAATTCATAAAAATCTATTACCCGTTCATTCAATTCTTGTTCGGTTCTAAACAATAAAGGATCAATATGAAGACCAATGTCATGGTTTAATGACAATTGATTTAAAATCCGCATACCTTCTTTAGACAACGGATTATAATAATCATTATTAGGTTGAAAAAAGTAGGTTGCTTTTAAATTTAATTCCACTTCTATTTTTGACATATTTTCGCAATTAAATAAATCAATATCAATATCATGCCGTAGCAGAAACTGTTTTGCGTCGCTAATTTGAGAAAAATAATCAACACAATCATAGTTGTTTTTAAGAAATTCGGATAGAATATTTTTATAATTTATGAAAGAAAACCCCATAATTGGCCTCAACTTCCTAAATAAATATAGAATTAATCTTTGTTATAATTGCCTTTCTTGACATAGATACGGCGATATTATCGTCTATATGTCATACGCTTATACCAAACGAGAAAATATTGCTTTATGATCTGATAATATTCAAACCTTTCATTTCAATTTGTATTAGATACAAGTTATTTCTGGATATATTATATCTTTTGTCACATATATGCTGTATTATAGTATTTTTTGCCGCTTTTGTCCAATGAATTGATCTAAACAAAAAACAAATCCAAATGCTTTATTCCGACAATCTGCTTTTTGCAATTCTGCTTTTATATATTTAATAAAGTCATTCATTAATTCACCCTCGCTAAGGGCTATAACCTCATGTTACCTCAATAATATTGTCGTCTGTCTCGGTCAATTGAAAATAGTAATAAGGAGCACAATGTCCAAACAAGACTTATCAGTGCCCGCTGAATTTTTGTAGTTATTATGACAATTAAGCAGAATAAAATCTTCTTCGACGCTTGTTTTCCCGTCGGAATTTCGCAAATAATTAAGCATTTTTTAACGATAATTCCTAGGGAAGAACAAAATCTTCTTCGACGCTTGTTTTCCCGTCGGAATTTCGCAAATAATCAAGCATTTTTTGACGATAATTCCTAGGGAATAAAATACAGACGGCACTAAAAAAATCAAGTAATTTATGTTACTCAAACTTTTCTGGTGCCGTCGTTCAATCCTGTCCTTTTTATTACAATTAATAAAGCTGGTTCAATTTATTACATTGTTTTTTTGTTATGCTTATCTTATTTATTGCGATCCTTCTTATCGTTCCTAAGTCCGTTGGCTATATCCCTTATCCGTTCCGCCTGCTCCTCGTCGTAGTTAGACAGCATGTTCTCAAGGGTATCCTGCGAATACTCGTTCTCTTCTAATTGCTCGACAAGCTTTTCAAAAACCTTTCTGCTTGCTATTTCTTTAGCCAACTGGTCGATGTTATCCTCATCAGTAATTATTTTTTTAACTGATTCCTGCCTGGCGGTTTCGGTTTTTGCCTGTACCGTATAGTTATCTGATTCTTCGTTTACCGTCTTTTTGGAAGTAAGGTTGGATACCTTCTTTTTTCTGGCGGTTTTATTAACAGGCTCGCCCATTAATCCGGCTATTGAATTAAGCTCATTTTTCAGATCCTTAAGCGAATTGCTGAATTTGTCCGTCGTATTGTCAGAACCGATTATAAGATTAATATCATCTTTAAGGCTGGTTATCTCGTTGAGTATTTCCTTATTGTCTATTTTTGTTTTGTTTGATGACAGCTCGCTCTTAATTTTTTTGATGCCGCCCAGCATTTCGACATTCTCGTATTCGCTGCGGTTAATCATTTGCCTTTCAAGCGAGGATTTAATTTTTGCCAGTTCCTTAATTATTTTACTGTCTGATTTTGCCGCTTCTTTTGTTTCTGCGACGTCTTTCTTTAGCTTAGTTAATTCGGCAAGAATTATATCGTTGTTTTGCTGGCTCTTGCTTTCGTTCTGCCTTTCCAATAAATGCGCCATTTCCGCCATAAAACTCATTGTCGTAGTATCCGCGTCACGCTGCGAAGTCATTTCCTCTTTAAGCCTGCCCAATTGCTCGAGTATCGCGTTGTTGGTAGCATCGTTGGCGTTATAATAAACAGTTTCTTCAACCTGCTGTTTAAGCTTATTTATTTCCTCAACCAAAATCCTGTTTTCTTCTTTCTTTTCCTTTGTTATCTCCGCCTTAATACGACTGATTTCATATTCCCAATCGGTGCTTTCCGCTTTGTCAATGTACATTTCGGCTCTGAGATTCCTGATTTCGCCTAATATTTCGCTATTGTTCTGAACAGGCTCCTGATTTCGTAATGTACGGATCTCTTCTTTGAGCGCAGCGATTTCACTTATAAACGCGCTGTTGTCCCCGTCCTCACGCGAAACTATCGCTCCTAGCGCCATAGTGCTGAGCTGATCCTTTAACGACGCTATTTCTTCAAGTAATTCGGTATTATCAATAGTAATCGCGCCCTCTGCCGCAATTCCGGTAACTGTAAGCCCTGCGATTTGTTCCTTTAATAATGCTATTTCTTCCATTAGAGCGGCATTATCAATTGCCGCGGCGGGTTCTCTTTCTCTCAGTTCTTCTCTTAATGCCTCTATTTGCCCGTGCAGACTGCTTTCCTCACTACTTTCCTTTCCTGCGGCAGTAAGCGGAATTTCCTCGCGTATTTTGGACAGCTCATCATATACAAGAGATAACGCATCTATATCCCCGGTAAGGTTAGCCGCCGGACGCGCGTTTATTTCTTCGCGCAGCGCCGTTATTTCGTCAATCAAGCTGCTGTAGCTTGCGGCGTCAATTTCCGCAACAGGACTTTCGTTCCTCATTTCGGACATCTCAAGGCGCAGCGCCGTTATTTCGTCAATCAAACCGCTGTAGCTTGCGGCGTCAATTTCCGCAACAGGCCTTTCGTTCCTCATTTCGGACATTTCAAGGCGCAGCGCCGTTATTTCGTCAATCAAACCGCTGTAGCTTGCGGCGTCAATTTCCGCAACAGGCCTTTCGTTTCTCATTTCAGATAATTCAAGGCGCAGCGCAGTTATTTCGTCAATCAAACCGCTGTAGCTTGCGGCGTCAATTTCCGCAACAGGCCTTTCGTTTCTCATTTCAGATAATTCAAGGCGCAGCGCCGTTATTTCTTCCGACACATTATCGTAGCCGGTTTCGCCGCCTTCCGCCGATCTAATGTTTCTTAATTCTTCCATCTCAAGGCGCAGTAACGTTATTTCGTTTAAAAGCTCTGTATTATCGACTGTAATTGTTTGCTCGTTATTGATTACGCCGCTGAATTCCTCCCTGATTTTGGAGATCTCGTCATATACCAATGAAAGCGCGTCCACGTCTCCTGTCAGATTGCCGGCAGGACGGGAATTAATTTCTTCGCGTAACGCGGATATTTCTTCATATAAGCCGTTAAAGCTCTCCGGGTTAATTTCAGCCGCGGGCTGTTCATTTTCATTTCCGCCATTTCAAGGCGCAATAATGTAATTTCGTTTAATAATTCCGAATTATCTACTGTTACGGTTTTATCACCGGCAGACGTATTATTTAATTCCTCGCGTATTTTGGAAAGCTCTTCAAATACTAGCGCAAGGCTATCCGTATTACCGTCCGTCGCTCCTACAGGATGTGTGCCGAACTCCTCACGCAGCGCATATATTTCATTAAGCACAAGATTAAGGCTGTCGGGATCAACTTGCGCCGGGGGCGTATTCTCTTTGATTTCGGCAAGCTCTGCACGCAACGTGTTTAATAGCTCGGTTATTTCACCCGATCCGGCCGTTTCGGCCTTCAATTTCGCCTCTTCCGCTTCGAGCGATCTTTGCTCCGCCATTGCGTTCAATTCGGTTTTAATAAAGGTTAATTCGTCAAATAATAAATTGAAGGTATCGGCGTTGGCGGTATCCTGTACCTGCGCTCCGGCCGATAATAACTCTTCTTTCAATGTGCTGATTTGTGACGTTATCAAATCCAATGTTTCCGGAGTAACCTCGGCTACGGCTTCCTTAGCCCTTATTTCCGACATTTCCTCGCGCATTTTGTTTAATTCGTCAAATACAAGTGATATTGCCTCTGCGCCGACTTCGCCGCCGCCTTCCGCATTCTCTATAATACGGTTATGCTGCGCTTGATAAATATCATCCTTAATTTCCGCTATTTCACTCTTTATCGATTCAAGCATAGACGCTATTGTCTGCTCATTTTGGGAAATAACGTCATTTTTAAGATTCTCAATTTCCGATTTGACCTCGTCTATGAGATTGGCGTTTTCTTCGCCGTTGGCCGCGTTGATATTGGAAAGATTGAGTAAATCCTCCCTTAATAAATCTAATTCGTTCTTTATCGATTCAACAATATCAAGATTGTTTTCCGTCGCCGGATTTTGGGCGATAACCGACGTTAATTCCTCTCTTAAAGAATCGATTTCGGCCTTTATCGTTTCAGCAAGATCAAGTTTTTCTTCTTCGACGGTATTTGTTTTGTTCGCCAATATGCCGATATCTTCACGGAGCGAATCAATTTCGGTCCTGACCATTTCAGCAAGGTTTGCTTTTTCTACCTCGCTGTCTGTAGTCATATTTGAGAAGTTAATAATTTCATCGCGTAATTCGGATAAGTCCTGCCTGATTATATCAATCGGGCTGCCGCTCTCGTCGTTGCGTACGAGCATCTCATCGCGCATAAGGCGGATTTCGTCCATCAGGACTGTATCACTTTCCTGCGACATATTTTTCAGTTCATCGCGCAATATTGCAAACTCGCTGCTTAAATCTATTGTTTCGCCGTTAATATCCGTTGTTCTGATAGTCCCGAGATCTTCACGGATTGACATTATTTCATTTAATATGCTCATTTGAATGTCACTGTCCGAATGCGCGGCATAATTAGTTAATTCCTCACGCAATGCGGATATTTCATTCTGTAAGCTTATTATCGCGTCTGTTTCGCCTGTGCGCTCCATATATGCGTTCACGTCGTTTCTGAGCATATCTACAGCGTTAAGAACCGAAAGCCCTGTTTCGCTATTGTTCGAATTAGCGATAAGCAGGTTAAGATCCTCGCGCAACGCATCCACGGTCGTTAATATTGTTAATTCGGTTTCGCTGTCCTTAGGCTGTGCCGAATTGGCGATAAGCAGGTTAAGATCCTCGCGCAACGCGTCCACGGTCGTTAATATTGTAAGCTCGGTTTCGCTGTCCTTAGGCTGTGCCGAATTGGCAATAAGCAGGTTAATGTCCTCGCGCAACGCGTCCACGGTCGTTAATATTGTTAATTCGGTTTCGCTGTCCTTAGGCTGTGCCGAATTGGCGATAAGCAGGTTAATATCCTCGCGCAACGCGTCCACGGTCGTTAATATTGTAAGCTCGGTTTCGCTGTCCTTAGGCTGTGCCGAATTGGCAATAAGCAGGTTAAGATCTTCGCGCAACGCGTCCACGGTCGTTAATATTGTAAGCTCGGTTTCGCTGTCCTTAGGCTGTGCCGAATTGGCAATAAGCAGGTTAAGATCCTCGCGCAACGCGTCCACGGTCGTTAATATTGTAAGCTCGGTTTCGCTGTCCTTAGGCTGTGCCGAATTGGCAATAAGCAGGTTTATATCTTCGCGCAACGCGTCCACGATCGTTAATATTGTAAGCTCGGTTTCACTGTCCTTAGGCTGTGCCGAATTGGCGATAAGCAGGTTAAGATCTTCGCGCAACGCGTCCACGGTCGTTAATATTGCAAGCTCGGTTTCGCTGTCCTTAGGCTGTGCCGAATTGGCAATAAGCAGGTTAAGATCCTCGCGCAACGCGTCCACAGTTGTTAATATCGTTAATTCGGTTTCGCTTGCCGAATTGTTAAGCAACGCAGAAACATCTTCTTTAATCGCGACAACGTCACTGTACATAGCCGTTTGTTCCGCGCTTATCTGCCCGGCCGCGATAATGTTCAATTCTTCCCTTAAGGATGAAAGTTCGGATAAAAGATTAATTTCGCTCTCGTTAGATGCAAGCTCTTTTGTTTGATTTTCTCCGCGTACAGCATCAAACTCATCACGTAAAGCAATAAGCTCGTTAAGGACAACATTTATTGTTTCCGCAGTCTCGTCAAAACGTGCATTTTCTTCTTTAAATCTAGCAATATCATCTCTTAACGCCATCACTTCCGTTGCAACGGTAAGCCCGGTTTCATCCGGAATGGCCAATAACGCGCCAAGCCTGTCTATTTCTGATATTAAGTCAGCTTTAAGCTCGTTAACATGTAAATTATGCAGGCTATCCTTTAATTTACTGATTTCTGTCAATAAATTAGTATCCGATTCCGATTTAAACGATACCAGCTCTTTTTTAAGCTCACGTACCTGATTAATCATTTCATCGTCCGGCTGGCCGTTCATCAAGAGTATTTCACTCTTTAAATTGATGATTTCGTCCATTATATTCTGTGATTGCTCAATCGAAGATTGATTTTGTTCATTTAATATCTGAACCTGTTCGGATAAAATATTTGTTATATCTGTAAATGCCTGAGGATTAGCCTCGGTTTCATTCGATAAACTAAGTTTGATTTCCTTAATAAGCTCCAAAAGGCTGCCTTCGTTTACCGATTTCTTAATAATCGCCGCCGGCCTGTTTAAATCAGGCCATGTATATATTTCCGATAACGGCAAACGGCTCAACTCTGCTATGTATTCATCAAGTTCACGGTTCGCCTTTTCGATAGCCTGCGCGTCCTCATTAAACATAAGCTCAGCGTTGATACTCAGAATATCGGATAATATTCTGTCGTTATGAATTTTTTTCCTGTTATTCTGGATAGCATTTTTGCTGTCGTTTAATTCTCTCGCGGCGTCGGCAAGCTGATAAGGATCGGCTTCGGCAAGCTTACCTGATAATGTGATAAATTTCTTAATAAGCGCTTCTTTATTAGAATTCAGAACAACGTTGTTTATAGAGGCGTTAAACGATATTACTTCGTTAATGTTTTTGTCCGACAATTCTTCTGATAATACTTCATCTCTTATTGATAAAAAACGGGCTGCCAAAGCATCAATATCGCCTTCAGGAATCAATGTGAGCTTGTTTTGATAATCATATAATAATTTAAGCTTAGCTGCCAGTCCGGACTGTTCTAATCCTGTTTCCACTCTTGAAAGCTCAAAAAACAGATCAAGGTAATTATTAACCTTGTCTTTTTCTGACGCGTTAAGCGCGCCTATAGCTTTTTTAATTTCGTATAATAATTTAATTATTTCGTTATCAGCCGATTTTTTGATTATCCTGTCGCCGATATCGGATAACGTATCCGATATTGTTTCATTATCAATAGTAACCGAAACAGGAGGCGCAGCTGAAGTTACCGAAATATTACGGATTTCCTCTCTAAGCGACGTAATCAAATTAATTACGTCAGTGTTATCATTTTGTATCGTAATTTCGTTAAGCTTATGCGTTATTTGATTAATAAAATCATCCGGCATACCTACATGCGCGGGCATAGCGGACGGATTATTGACTAATGTCAACAAATCTTCCCTTAACATGCGCAATTCGCTTGTATATTTTGTATCTATATTTTTAAGACGCTTTGATAACTCGAACAGCGCATCAGAAATGGCGCTGATATCCTTAGCCGTCGCAAGATTTTTAGGTAAATGAACAGGCTCGGCCGGGGCAGCCGGAGCTACAGCTAATTGCGGCACGTTATTTTTGGCGGCTTCAATTGCAAGCAGCCTGGCGTTATCCGCATTCTGCCCCTTATTAAATTCTTCCCTAAGCCTTGCTATTTCCTGATGTAGCGCCTGATTAGTCTGCGTCTTTGATAATTCGTCACGGAGACGGTTTATCTCGTTATACATCTGAAAATCATTGCCGGACGATTCGTTATTAGCTACAGGAACGTACTGCGCAGGCGGAACATAAGCCGGAGGCTGCTGAAAACCGGGCTGGCTGTTCCTTATATTTGATTTAAGGTTTGCAAGCTCTTCTAATACCCTATCGAAGCGATCGTCGTAATATTCTTCCTGATATTCCTCTTCGTAAGGCTCTCCCTCGTCATAAGGCTCCTCTTCCTCGTCATAATATTCCTCGTCTTCGTCATAATATTCATCGCGTTCGACAATTTCTTCTTCATATTCATCATAGTCGTCTTCTTCGGCGGCTTGCATAGAAATGTATTTCTCGTATTCGTTATCTTTCACAGTTTTTTCCTCTCTTACGGTTTTATTAATATGACTTTCACAGTTATAAAAACCCGCATTTAATTACCGGGTACGCCGTCATAAAAGATTTATTAATATAATTAAAATTATCTTTTACTAAAGGCCGGAAATATATTCCCGCACGCGTTTTGAGCAGTGCGGATTATATTGCCCGCTATTATTTATATTATAACTGTACCCTTACGGCTTTTCTATCTGGGTCTGTTCTCTCCCGGTTTCGGCGCCGGCCTTGTTCCTGCCGGCCTTGCCCCTGTTCCTTGCGCAGGGGGCCTTGTTCCTGCCGGTCTTGCTCCCGCGCTCTGTGCCGGCGGCCTTGTTCCTGCCGGTCTTGCTCCCGCAGCACCCTGTGCCGGCGGCCTTGTTCCTGCCGGCCTTGCTCCCGCACTCTGTGCCGGCGGCCTTGTTCCTGCCGGTCTTGCTCCCGCACTCTGTGCCGGCGGCCTTGTTCCTGCCGGTCTTGCTCCCGCACTCTGTGCCGGCGGCCTTGTTCCTGCCGGTCTTGCTCCCGCCGCAGCCGGCCTTGCTCCTGCCGGTCTCGCTCCTGCCGCAGCCGGCCTTGCTCCCGCCGGTCTCGGATTAGGTATACGGTTGACCCGTTCTGTTACCTTTTTGACCGTTCGCCTTGGACGCTGCTCCGCCGGTGCCCTGTTCGCCAGTCCCTTATATATCGCAATTTCCTGAGCATGCCTTGCTTCGTTTCTGATTTTACTGATATATTCCATTACCTGCGGGACTTTGTCTCTATCCGATAATCCCATTTCATACGCGTTAACCTTATTAAGCAGGTTAAGCCCGTCCTCTTCGGTCTTTATCATAGCTACGTCCGCATACATTATGCTGAGTTCGTTCTTACGCGACTGAATCCTTTCCTGCGCCCTTTCATCCTGTTCATTTTGCGCCATAGCCATTTTCATTCGCTCGACTTCTTTTTCAGCATCCGCTTTAGCCTCTGCCGCACGCTTATCGGCTTCGGATCTCGCTTCGATTGCCATGCGCTCGGCTTCTTCTCTTGCTTTTTGCGCCTCAAGACGCATTTGTTCAAGCTCGGCTTTCGCCGCGGCGGACATTTCGTTAACTTCCTCTCTCGCCTTGCGTTCGGCTTCCGCAAGGGCTTCTTCCGTACGCCTTACAGCCTCCTGGGCATTAAGCTCGGCCTGTAGTTTCGCCGCTTCCTTCGCTTGTTCCGCCTCCTGAATCTTTCGTTCGGATTCGATACGCGCAAGCTCAGCTTTTTGTTCTGCTTCTAAACGCGCGATCTCGGCCTTTTTCTCGGCTTCCATTCTTACCATTTCCGCCTGTAGTTTGGCCTGCTCTACTTCGCCCTTGCTCTTTTCTAATTGCTTTTTAAAGTTTTCAGCTTCAACTGCCTTGCGATCCTGCGACACAAGTCCTGAGCCGGATATGATAAGGTTAAGCGGCGAAGTCATATTAATCGCCCTTTCAAGATGCTCGGAAGCTGTTTCGTATCTTGATTTAGCTTCATCGAGTTTTCTTGCCGCTTCATCCGCATTCTTTTCGTTCTGCATTTGAGATTCAAGATTAGCTTTAATTCCGGCCGCCTTAATTCTTTCGGTATCGTCCTTGGCACGCTGATGGTCCTCTGCCGCTTTAGCGTATGCCGCTTGTTTCTCGTCCACCAGTTGCATTAAATCAAATTGCTTAAGCCCTAAATCCAGTTGTTCTTCTTCTGTAGCAGTCAACAGCGCGTAATTTAAGTCATCCAGCTCTCTTTGTGCAGAATCAAGATCCGCCGCCGCTATCTGAAGCTCCAGCTCGGCGTCAACCGCCGCCGCTTCCGCTTCGGATACACGCGCCGCATTCTGTAACGCCATAGTCGCAAAATTACCGGTACTGGCCTCAAATGCTGTATTCGCCTCAAACAGCTCAAGCTCGGCTTCATGCTGTTCTCTGCGCGCGTCTTCCAAATATTTCTCATACGCAAGCTCGGCAAGAATTTCGTCTTCTACCTGTATAACGTCTTCAAGAGGAACTTCAAGCGCTTCTATACGCTCGTTTGTTTTACGGCGTGAGGCTGTCATTTCTATCTGCTTGTCGCTCTTCGCTTTGGTCTTTTTGGAGTTATCTTTTTCTATTTGAGCGGCCTCGGCATTAAGCTTTGTAATAGAATCACTCAATGTTTTTATCAGTTTAACGTCAGTTGTAGACAATAACTGCGTCTGAGCCGCCGCAATTTCCACCTTAAGCGCATCGCGTTTTTTGGTGTTCGCATCAATAGATTTGACAAGTTCCTGTATCTCGTTGTCAAGCCGGTTAGGAACGTACAGCATATCCTTGATAGTATCCCGCTTTTCCGCTCTCTTAACGGCCTCGCGCGCAGCAGCTTCGCGTTCTTTGTTCTTTTTAATAACTGCCGATAACGAATCATTATCTTTCTTAAGGTTGTTTAATGTTTCGTTAACAATATTAAGCTCGTTCTGCGCTTTGTTACGTCCGTCCTCAATTCTTGAAAGCTCGGATTTTTTGCTGAACAGCTCCTGATTATATTTTGCGATACTTTCTTTAGATGTCTTAATCTGTTGTTCTTTATCGTTAATCTGCGCCGCGATTTTATCTTTTTCCTTGCTCTTAGCGTTAGAAAGTTTAACGTTAAGCCCGATTATTTCTTCATCCAGCTCAGGTATATGCTTAATATTTCTATTAAGCTCCTCGGTTATCCTGTCAATATCAGCCTGGTACAGAGCAAAATCCTTTTGTAATCTTTCAAAGCGCGAATTTATATCCTTGATTCTGTCCTCAAGGTTGACCATACGCTGATTATTCTGATCGTATTTGATTTCCTCTCCGGATCTGGTATCATTCATATCCGGTAAAATAATTTTATCGGTTGTATTGTCATTAAGCCCCGGCTCTCCCATAAAAT
>JALQSN010000144.1:0-106504 GCA_023690525.1 Holotrichia oblita | reverse complement strand
ATTTTTGTAAGTTTCATAAACTCTTGTCTAGGTACACCAGCAGCTTTTAAAGGACCAAAAGGGCTGTTACTAGGTATCGGGGGAGGTACTTCTCCATCTGGGAATATAAACAAACCCGGTTCATAAGAAACAACTGCTTTAATCTTAGAACTTTTCATTGCTGCTTCCCAGCCTGGACCTCCACCTTGAGAATGAGTAACTAGAATGCCTTCTCCTGCTTTGTCAAACAAGGCTACAAGCGCATCTGAGATTATAGTCGAATCATATGGACCAGTATTAGGAGTCATTTGACGAAAGTATTGATTCAGTGATTCTTTATCTTGCGGGAACTGTACACCAGGATAAAAATTTGGCCATTGTCCTAGACGAAAGATTGAAAACCACATTTGTTCGTCGCCAGTAGGCTTAATTTCAATAGGTAGAGTACTGCGCCCCGCATCACCACGGCGAGGCTGGTCAATCAGGTATACCCCAAAACCACGACGCAGAAAAATATTTTGAAAACCTTCTCGTCCATCAGGTGTCGTCTCCCATGTCTTTGAAAACTGCCCCGCTCCATGCAAGAACATAAGCGGAAGTTTACGGGCTTTCACCGGGATTTGATAGAATACATAAGCATGGTCGCCGTGGAACGTCTGCCCTTCAGGAGTCATTTTATAGGGATTGAAAACACCGGGACTCTCAATTATTGTCCCGCCGACTGCAAAACTGCCTTGCGCTTGAATGACTATCGGTTTGCTCATCTCTTTTTCGGCAGCTATTGAACTTCCTGTCCCTGACAAAATAATACTGGCTGAGAGCAGAAGTACTGTTAATATTTTTTGATATTTCATACTCATAGAATCCTCCTATTTATTTACGAATAAATTTCATCTGTCAAACTTTCGTTATTTGCAACGCATTCATTATACCGCAAACACAATCAACAAGCATGTTAAAAAATATAGGGTATAGCCTTTCCAGCTATGCCCTATATTTTTTTCAATTGATTTATTGCTGTTGACTTTTATTGAAGGCAAACCTCCAGATTATTTGAAGCAGTTCTATTTAGCCCTGCTATTTAAGAATTCATTTAAAACTGTTCCTGCATTATTGGCTTCTTTCTTGCCAACTTTAGTTTCAATTACGGAGATTATATTCTTGAGTTGCGATTCGGTCAGCCCAGTGTTTAGCCCTACGTTAAAATGACCCCGCAGTTGAGCATTTACGCCCTCTAAGCTGGACAGAGCCGCAATGGTGGCAATCTCCTCTCCTGATAATCCAAGTTGTCGCGGCCAAAGATGTCTCCGAATAAATGCCCCTTTAAGAACTCATCAATGGCAGGAGTGAAAGTAGTGTATCTTGCCCGATTCGGCGCTCCCATCAGGCCTGTTTGTATTTCAGTTCCTAATTCAACCCTGCTCTTATTGGTTGGCAATGGACTTGGTTCTCTGCCGAGTTCATCCTTAATGCCCTTGGCTTCACGTTCTTCAAGCACAACTATAAAAGTGTTAATGCCGTTCAAACTGCGGGGAAATCCGGTATAGGCGTACATCTGTACAAGAACTTCCTTAATTTCGTTGATGGTCAAACCGGCATTTAGTCCTTCGTTTAAAGCAGTTTTTAATTTCTCCAGATTGCCATTGGCAGTGAAAGCCGCAATAGTAACTATACCTTGCTGTTTTGCGTTTAGATTCCGGTTATTCATCGCATTTGCTTCCGAAATAGTTGACAGACTAATCATTGAGAAAAAAATAGCCGCCAAAATCATAGTAATTTTTTTGTTCATACTAATATTGTCTCCTTTATTGTCTCCTTTTTATCTGCCATAATATTGTTCATCACTAACCTTTTCCAACCATTCAGCAGTTTTACCGTTAAGTACGCTCGAAAACGCAAGATGTGTCATGGCCGTGGTCGGCGAAGCTCCGTGCCAATGCTTAACGCCGGGTGGGCACCAAATCACATCACCTGGATGGATTTCTACTATTGGGCCACCCCACTCCTGCGTCAAACCAACGCCGGATGTAACGAGCAGGCGCTGCCCTGCCGGATGAATGTGCCAGTTGGACCTGGCTCCCGGCTCGAACGTGACGTAAGCGCCGGTAAACTGTGCCGAATCGGTTGCTGAGAAGAGGCGGTCAACACGCACATTGCCTGTAAAATATTGCGCTGAAGCTTTTTCAGAAGGCTGTGAGCCGACGCGGGTGATTGTTTGTGAATTTGCATTGCCTTCGGCGGCTATTGCTTTGGTTGTATAAGCGCTCGTTAAAATGAGCAGAGAAAAAAATAAAATTATTACTGTTAGTCGTCGCACTTTATCATTCCTTTCAATGTCATCTACCAATTATCATTTTTACAACTATGGTTTAACCATGTTGCCAGTGTTTTCCCATCGGCAGCATGGCAATATGCTGAAATATGTAATTACAAAATTCTTTCATAGAAATTAGTCAATTTATCAACAGCCTGGTTCACATATTTCGGCACCCAATAGGTCTGAATATGGGTTGCTCCATCAATTAAGAACAATTCCTTGTCATTTGTGCCGGTTGCCGCTGCAAAGCATTGTTCGCTTAGATAGAGGGTATCCGCATTACTACCGGCCAGCATCAATAACGGCTGGTTAATCAAATCCATATTATGAGACGCGTCAAACGTGAATAAGTCAAGATTGCTGCTCACCGTATAACGGAAGGTGGAATTTGGATGCGCGTGCGTCTTGCCATAATACTCATAGCCGTCACGATACAAACTTGGCATTTTGGCAAGCTGTTCCTCATTCAAATCCATATCCAGCATGTTAGGTGTATATTGTACCTCGCCACCGGCAACTTCCTGAGCTCTGGCCGCTGAGGCTTGTTCTAAACGCTGTTGAATGTTATCAAGCTGCGAATTCATGAAACCATTACGGCGGACTACGCCTGAATTGAACGCGCTGAGTGTTGCCACTGCTTTGAAACGTTTGTCTGTCTGTACAGCCTGCAGCGTGTAGCCGCCACCGCCGCAGATTCCTAAGACTCCCAGTCTTGCGGCGTCAACTCCCGGATAAGAAGAAATGACATCTGCCATACCACGAATGTCTTCCACCCGATAGTATGGATTATCCACATTGCGCGGATACCCGCCGCTTGCTCCCTGGAAAGAGGCATCTGCCGCAATGGTGATATAGCCTTTTTCAGCCATACGTTGTGCGTAAAGACCAGCTACCTGTTCTTTAACGCCACCATTCGGATGCGCAACAACAAGCGCCGGATATTTTTTCCCGCTTGCCTTATCATAACCTGCCGGTGTATACACATTTGCCGAAACCTTTAGGCCATTCAAATCATAAGTAATTGGATGAATATTCACTTGCCCCGGAACATTCCGAGTAATTGCCCCTTGGTAAACTAAGCCAAAAGGGTTTTGATTGGGGCTTTTGATGGTGCTTGGAGCTATTTCCTGAAAAGTTCTTTTTTCCATGGTTACAGCGGAATTATTACTTCGCTGTACCTGCTGTGCACTGACTTCCTGTCCTCCATGCCCGATAACCATCAGACCCAAGGCTAACATGGCTGCACTTACTTTTAATTTTAAGTTCACGCTACGCTAAAGACCATTCCTTTCTACGAAAGGCACCAACAAGAAATGAAACGTAGTTGGCACCGTCCGCTATAACTTTAATTTGCCGTCAAAGTCTGTTAAAGTGTACTCTGTGGGACGGTTAAACTACAGAGCACGTGGAGGTGAGTGGTGAAGCGGTTTACCGCTATCTCGTACGCTAATAAGTCGCCGGATGTTCGTTCAAGCACCAACAAGTAGGCCATTGAGCCTGTAAACTAATTTTTGTAAAGACATTACTCGTTTTTAGCAGAACGTCCAGTCCCTGCCGTTCCTCAAATACGAAGGGGAAGAGAAATTTTATGGCGAGAACAGTAGAAATCATTTATCCTGTCTGTTGCGGTATGGATGTCCACAAGAACTTTTTTCGTGGCGTGTATAGCCGTGACCGATGAACACAGTCACACCGAACACCACATCAGGAGATTTTCGACATTCACAGGCGATTTAAGGAGGTTAGCGGACTGGCTTGCGTCGTACAATTGCCGCGATGTGTGTATGGAATCGTCAGGCAAATACTGGATTCCAGTGTTTAATGCCCTTGAAAAGACCTGTAGCGTATGCCTGACGCACCCCAAGTACGTCAAAGCCATCAAGGGCAAGAAAACCGACAAGAAGGACGCAAAATGGATTTCCGAACTGTTCAAATGCGACTTGGTTCGCTCCAGTTTTATTCCGCCACCAGACATTCGTCAATTACGTGACCTGTGTCGCTATTATGTCAAATTGACAGGGCTTGCTTCCGGCGAGAAAATCGCGCGCAAAATTGCCTGACCATGTGTAACTTTAAACTCGATGATGTGTTCACCGATGTTTTCGGTAAAAGCGCAACCCGTGTGCTGGACGCTCTCTTAGAACACGGAAACGGAAATTTTGAGCTTGACGGGTTGGTCAGCGGCAAGTGCAAAGCCTCGTCTGAAAAGATTCGCGCTGCTCTTGATGGAGAACTCGACCCAACACAAACTGAGAAACTCAGTTTGATTCGGCAGCACCTAAGCGACATTAACGCTTTAAAAACGGCTCTTGAAACCCTGATTTACAAGATTGCCGCAAAGTATAAGCCCCAAATTGACTTGCTTATGAGCGTTCCGGGTATCCGCACTGAGTTGAGCGCTATCCGTATCCTTGCGGAAATCGGTGCCGATATGTCCGTGTTTGAAACGGCAAAGCAACTCGTATCGTGGGCAGGTCTTACGCCGCAGAATCAAGAAAGTGCAGGCAAGAAGAAAACCACTCGCATCGGGCGTGCGGGAGCGTATCTAAAACCGCTCCTTGTTCAAATTGCGCTCGCTGTTGGAAAATCCGATAAGCATCCCGAACTCAAAAATAAATATCTTTCCCTCAAAAAACGTCGCGGCGGCAAGAAAGCCGTTATTGCGATTGCGCGAAAGCTTCTAATTGCTATTTGGCATATTTTTAGCAAAAATGAAACTTACAACTCCCAACTTTACAGAAAGGTCGACAAACCGCCTGTCACTCGCGAATTTACCACCGCCCAGGCTGTTGCATTCTTACGAAACAAAGGTTTCGTGATTGTGGACGAGGAAACTGGCGAAATAGCATAGTTGACACTGTTTTTTTTTTGACCGTTTTTTGATGGTCTGTTTTGCTATGCCCTTTTTAGTGTGGAGCATAAGTGCTGTGTTTCAAACTAATTCCTTCTTTCTTTTTTAAAATTTACGTTATCTTTATTATGCAATAAATAGAAAAGGAACCGTTATCCTAATTATCTCAAATGATTGCCTATTTCTCTTGCAAGAAAATAAAAATATGCAAGAAGTACCGTAAAAACCGCACTCCCTGCATACTTCATTTGTTTATACTTTAATTATAGCTCTCCTTAAGGCGCTTTATATCTTCTTTAGGCGGAAGGCCAAACATCCGGGAATATTCACGGTTGAATTGAGATGCACTTTCATATCCCACCCGAAAAGCGACGTCAGCAGCATCTGTTGATTCAGATAATAAAAGGCGCTGCGCTTCCTGCAGACGCAAATGTTTTTGAAACTGAATGGGACTCATGGCAGTTACTTCTTTGAAATATTTGTGAAAGGTTGAAACACCCATACTGGCCATTCTTGCAATTTCTTCGATTCGTAAAGGCTTATCGAAGTTATTGATAATTTGGTCAATTGTTTCTCTGATTCGATAAGTAACGCTTCCTTCAATTGCCATTTGGGCCAGTGCAACTTTATGCTGTCCCTGCAGAAGCCTATATAGAATTTCCTTCGTATAGACAGGGGCTAAGAATGAAATGTCTGTAGGATTGTCCAGCAAGCGAGCTAATCTGAGTATCGCCTCCAGTACAGATACCTCCATATGTCCGACAAACATGGCTCGATTGGTGCTTTCTTGCGGGTTTATTTGAATTTTAGCCTCTTTTAAAACCTCAAAAATTTGATTCTGCGTAAATTCCAATCTCAAACTCAAATAGGGAGCATCGGAAGAAGCTTGGATAACCTGACCGAATACCGGCAAGTTCATGGATGAGACAAGGTAATCGGCAGGACCATACTTAAACAGTTCTTGTGCCAGTACTACCTCCTTCAAACCTTGAGCTATAAAGCATATAGCAGGCTTGTAAACTCTGCAGACTGGTTCGACAACTCTAGTGAAACGAACAAAAGCCAAAGAAGGGATAGCAGTCTCGAAAACTCCTTCCGGACCTGAATAACGCTCAATTAATTGCGCGAGTTCTTTCTGTTGTCGATATATTTGTTCAGACATAACACCCATATCCTTTCAAACTTGATACATTCATTATAATTTGAGCGAATAAAAAAGCTAAAGCCATCTTGGCTATAATTTTTATTACGAATAGGATTATTATAAAAATTCTACAGCTTTGAATAAATTCCCTGTCAAATAGTCTTGACAAAAAACATTTTTCCAAATTACTCGTTAGACCTCTTGCAAAATCAACCTTTAAGTTCATAATTATAATAACGTTTATTTAGCCTATGAATATATGATATAATACAAAAAATAAGTCATTTGGCAACTTACATTTTTTAAACAAACCCTAATTTGAAGTAAAAAATATATTGCGAGGAGCGTGTTATCTTATGATAAATGGAAAAATAAGAAAAGCATCACCATCCATTGACGATTGGCTAAAAGAAGCAAAACTCATCCCTCAGCCTTACAAGAAGGCATGTTTTTGGTTCATAATGGCGTTGTTAGGCAAACACCCAAAGCTCAGGTTCGCCAGGGTCTTGATGACGGCTCACTGGTAAAGGGAATGGAATTCGCGTATGATGCCGAAAAAGTTAATGCGGCAATTGACGAAACTTATAAACTGGAAGGCATCTTCTATATTAAGGTTTGGTTGAATGAAGGTCAGCTTAGCCTGGGTGATGATATAATGTATGTACTTATTGGCGGCGATATCAGGCCGCATGTTATTGATGCCTTGCAATTCCTGGTTGGCAAAATCAAAAATGAATGCGTTACGGAAATTGAAATAAAGGAAGTATAGGTTTTGGGCAAAACAAAGGGGCATCGCAAAATGATTTCTAAGAATCATTTTCGATGCCCGTCTTTTTTTATTTACTTTCAATTTACCCTTACTTATTAAACTTAGTCGCATTTGTACAGGTCTGGTTTGCGGTCTTTAAAAACATTAATTTTTTCGCGGATACCAGCAATAACGGATAAATCCGCCTCGCCATATATAATCGTCTCTTCTTCTCCGACTCCGGCCACAACTTCACCAAATGGCCCGATAAGCATGGAATGTCCGCAAAATTTCAAACCATTGGCACAGCCAACGCCGTTAACACAGGCGACATACATTTGATTTTCAATAGCCCTGGCCCTGTTTAAAATTTGCCAATGTTCCAGACGGGGGTGAGGCCACTGGGCAGGAACAAACAATATTTGTATCCCCTTGAGGGCCAGCGTCCGCACCAGTTCCGCAAACCGCAAATCATAGCAAATAATAAGTCCGGCTTTTACTCCGTCAATTTCAAACAGGCATATCCGCTCTCCATGTTTGAAATACAAATGCTCGCCTGAAGGTGAAAACCCGTGAATTTTATCATATTCAGCCAAAAGGTTTCCTTGGCGATTAAATATATAGGAAGTGTTGTATACGCCGCCGTTTTTGCTGGTGATAACAGAACCGCCGATTATGTTGACGTTATGCTTGGCAGCCAGTTCTGAAAGAAGTTTCCTGCTGTCGCCGCCATCATGCTCCGCAAAATCAGCTAATCCTTCCTGCGGAAAAAAACCAAGATTCCAAGTCTCCGGCAATACAATAACATCAGCTTTATCCGCCGCCGCAGTGACTAGTCCAACAACCTTTTTGCGGTTTGCGGATAAGGCAGCCAGTTCAACATCCATTTGCAAGAGAGCAATTCTCATTAAAATCACTCCTTAATTTCCCAAATATGGCACCAAAGCAAATTTTCGAAAGATTAATGGTGTTATGTCGAGAAAAAATCGGTGGTGTCGTCACAATATCCCAATGCCCTATACCGGCTCTTTTTGAGCCATACTTCGTTAAAATTTCTTGACATAGCCCCACTAAGTCTGCGAAATTTTGCCTCGTCTAGCTCAAAAATAACTCAGTATAGGTCATTTTGCTATTGTGACGACACCACCTAATACAAGTTAAGCAAAAAATCCACCAAACCTTATCACCAGCAACAACACTACAAGTCCGGCCAGTCCCACAGCAGCCATAATATCTCTTGAACCCATTTTCAGTTCTTTCATTCTGGTCCTCATGTCTCCTCCCCGGTAACACCTGGCCTCCATAGCTACGGCCAGTTCGTCGGCCCGGCGAAAAGCGCTTATAAACAAAGGAACTAATATAGGAATCAAATTCTTAGCCCTCCGCAGAAAATTTCCTGAAGAAAAGTCGGCCCCGCGAGCCATTTGGGCTTTCATAATCCGGTCGGCTTCTTCCAACAAAGTGGGTATAAACCGTAAAGCAATAGTCATCATCATAGCCAGTTCGTGAGCAGGCAGGCCAAAACGGCGGAAAGGGTTTAAAAGCCTCTCTATTCCATCGGTTAACGCAATCGGTGACGTAGTATAAGTCAAGAGCGAAGCCACGCTAATTAAAAGTCCTAGCCTAAGAGCCATCATAATTCCCTGCCGCAAGCCTTCTTTGGTGGCGACAAAAGGGCCTAGTTTATATATAACCTCCCCGGTGTCGAAAATATATGAATTAAGAACGTAAAGACAACAATAATCCAAAGTGGTTTTATAGAGCGGACAACCATTTTAAGCGGAATGGAAGCAATCAAAATCAATCCAACGGCAAAAAGCGTTAACACCAGATACCCAGGATAGGAATCAGCCAAAAATATGCTGCCAATATAAGCCATAACCCCAAGTATTTTAGTGCGGGGGTCTAACTTATGAATATAAGAATCGCCAGGAAAATACTGCCCTAAGGTAATATTTTTCAGCATTCGCCCCGCCCCCTTATTGCCTCTAAAATAGTTTCGGCCGCTTCCTCTGGAGTTAAAACTCCGGTATTCACTTTAAGTCCGCGTTTATTTAAGAGGTTCATCAAGTTAACCACTGGTGGTACGTCAACTCCGGCTTTTAATAAGGCCTCGTGATTGTTTAAAAAAATATCTTTAACCGCCCCATCTAAACTTACTGCTCCACCGTTCATGACAATTACCCTGTCGGCCATTTTGGCCACTTCATCCATGTTGTGAGATACTAAAATAACGGCAACACCCGTATTTTTATGTAGTTTTACTATCTTATCAAATATGGCGTCCCGCCCACTGGGGTCAAGACCTGCCGACGGTTCGTCCAGAACCAGGTAACTAGGCTCAAGAGCGATAACTCCGGCAATAGCCACCCGCCTCATTTGACCGCCGCTTAAATTAAAAGGAGAACGGTCTTTAAAAGTGTCATACTCCAAGCCGACAAAACTCATAGCCCGTTTTACTCTCTCTTCAACTTGAGACTGTTCTAAATCCAGGTTTTTAGGGCCGAAGGCTATGTCTTCATAAATAGTTTCTTCAAACAACTGATGCTCCGGGTATTGAAAAACCATTCCGACTTTTTGCCTGGCCAGTTTGGCTTCCAAATTTTTTTTGGTTTTTGGGTTAATATCCACTCCATCAACAGTTACCTGTCCTGAAGTGGGAGATATAAGTCCGTTCATATGTTGAATGAGAGTGGATTTTCCTGAACCGGTATGACCGATAACGGCTACAAATTCTCCCGGATTTATGGTCAGGTTTACATTGGCCAGAGCTGTTTTTTGGTAGGGCGTGCCAGGCATATAGGTATAGGTAACATCGGAAATTATTATGGACATAACTCTGCCACCAACTCTTCATTACTGGTTAAATCAGCCGGCAAGTTAAGCCCATTTTGGTTCAGGTAAAAACTTACCTGGGCGGCTACCGGCACATCCAGGCCCAATTTCTTTAATTTTTTCCACTTGGCTAAAAATCGTTTTGGAGAACCCTGGTCAACGATTTGGCCGCTATCCATAACTATCACCCTGTCGGCCATTACCGCTTCTTCCATAAAATGCGTAATATAGACTATGGTCATTGCCTCAGTCTTATTCAGTTTACAAACTGTAGTCAGCACTTCACTGCGGCCTTTTGGGTCAAGCATGGCGGTAGGTTCGTCCAAAACCAGGCATTGGGGACGCATCGCCAACACTCCGGCAATGGCTATACGTTGTTTTTGCCCGCCTGATAAAAGGTGCGGACTGTGTTTGCGGTAATCTTCCATTTCAACTATTCTCAAAGATTCATTAACTCTTTCGACAATCTCTTTAGGGTCAATACCTAAGTTTTCAGGGCCAAAGGCCACATCCTCTTCCACTATAGCGGCAACTATCTGGTTGTCCGGGTTTTGAAACACCATCCCCACCGTTTGCCGGATGTTCCAGAGATTAGTTACATCTGTAGTATCCATGTTTTGGATGTAACATTTACCGCCTGTAGGAATCAAGAGAGCGTTCAGGTGCTTAGCCAGCGTAGATTTCCCGGAACCATTCGTGCCTATTACGGCTACAAATTCTCCCTGCTCTATCGTAAGGCTTATATCTAAAAGAGCCTTTCTTTTTTCGCCTTCTCTGGCTGCGTAAAAGTGGCTCATATTTTCGAGTTTGATAATTTCTCCCATAATAAACCTCTTCACAATATGTAAATAATATATATACTAAAAGGACTGTCACAAAAGACGTTGAGGGAAAAACTTTTTTACCCTTTACAGGACAGGTAAAAAAATTTTTCCCTCAAACTCCCTTTTCAAAAAATTTTTATAATTTGGGTTGAAATAATCCTGAGTTATTGTGCTTAAACCAAGGCTTATTGCCAATCCAAACTACTGAAAAATTTTTGAAAGAGGGTGGTTTGGAGGAGAAAACTTTTTCAAAAATTTTTTCCCTCCAACGTTTTTCTTTTTACTAACAACCCTAACAACCTTTAAACTAATTCGAGGATAGCCATAGGGGCGGCGTCGCCCCGGCGGTTTCCCAATTTAAGTACTCGAGTGTATCCGCCTTGTCGGGACTCGTATTTAGGCGCAATATTATCAAAAAGTTTTTTAACAACTTCTTCGTCCATAAGGTATGATAAGACCTGACGGCGAGCATGTAAATCGCCCCGTTTAGCCAAAGTTATCATTTTATCGGCAATACCGCTAATTTCCTTAGCTTTAGCTTCTGTTGTCTTAATACGCTCATAAGCAAAGAAGGAGGTTAATATATTGCGAAACAGCGCTTTACGGGCGCTGGAATCCCGTCCTAGTTTCCGATAGGCCATTTTTTACCTCCCCTTACTTCTAAATTAAGTTTTCTAATTTTTTTATTCTTCAATTTCAATCAAACCAAGACCCAACTCGGTAAGTTTCTTTTTCACTTCTTCAAGCGATTTGCGCCCTAAATTACGAACTTTCATCATATCTTCCTCCGACTTTACGGCAAGCTCAGCCACAGTATGAATACCGGCTCTTTTAAGGCAATTGTATGACCTTACCGAAAGGTCAAGGTCTTCTATAGTCATTTCCATAACCCTGCTTTTGCTGTCAACAGGTTCTTCAGCAATAACTTCTTCATTTTTATTGTCTTCAGGAGGTTCACCAGCGATATTTTGAAACATCTTTAGATGTGACCCCAATATACCTGCAGCTTTACTAACCGCTTCTTCGGGGCGCATACTTCCGTCTGTCCATACTTCCAGAGTGAGTTTATCATAGTTAGTAACATTACCGACACGAGTATCGGTAACGGCATAATTAACCCGCACCACCGGAGAAAATATAGAGTCTACAGGAATTACCCCTATGATATGGTCATTTTTTTTGTTTTTGGCGGCAGTCACATAGCCTTTACCTTTTTCAACGGTAATTTCCATATTGAGCTTTCCGTCAACGTCCACAGTTGCCAAATGCAAGTCCGGGTTCAATATTTCCACATCAGGGTCGCAGATAATATCCTCGGCGGTAACTTCCATTTCTCCGTCTACCTTCACATACAGTACTTTGGGTTCATCTGTATGCATTTTCAGACAGAGTTCCTTCAGGTTCAAAATAATGTCGGTAACGTCCTCACGGACACCGGGAATAGTGGAAAATTCGTGGAGAACGCCCTCGATTTTCACCGATGTAACCGCAGCGCCGGGCAGCGTGGACAATAGCACCCTTCTCAAGCTGTTGCCCAAGGTTATGCCAAACCCTCTGTCCAATGGTTCCCAAACCAACTTGCCATATTGGTTGTCTTCACTAATTTCCGTTATCTCAATCTTCGGTTTTTCCATTTCAATCATTCGGGAAAACCCTCCTCAATTGCGCAAACTTTAAGTGCGCAAACTTTAAAGTTACGCTATTAACCACGGTTGAGGGCAGATTATCTTGAATAAAGCTCGACAATCAGATGCTCTTGGATGGGAATATCTATTTCCTCTCGGGTTGGGTAGCGTATTACTTTGCCGCTTAAATCAGCCGGTGTTATTTCAGCCCAAGCTGGAGCTTGTTTATGAGTCAATGACTCGGCTATATCCTTTATAAGCGGAGAATCTTTACTTTTTTCTCTTATTGAAATGACATCTCCAGCTTTAACTAAAAATGACGGAATATTTACCCGCCGTCCGTTAACGTCATAATGTCCATGACGAACCAGTTGTCTGGCCTGGGCCCGGCTTTCAGCCATTCCCATTCTATAGACGACATTATCCAGCCTTCTTTCCAGCAATACTAAGAGATTTTCGCCGGTAATGCCTTTCTGGCGGTCAGCTTTTTCGAAGTAGTTACGAAACTGCTTCTCTAAAACACCGTACACCCGGCGGGTTTTTTGTTTTTCCCGCAATTGGATGCCGTACTCCGAAACTTTCTTTCTGGCTTGGCCTGCTCCGTGCTGTCCGGGCGCAAAGCCTCTTCCTGTAAATGAGCATTTATCGCTATAGCACCTGTCGCCTTTTAAATAAAGTTTTATTCCTTCGCGGCGACATTGTCTGCAAACAGGTCCTGTATATTTTGCCATGTTTTTTCAACACACCTCCTATACTCTTCTTCTTTTTGGCGGGCGGCAGCCGTTATGAGGTATCGGGGTAACGTCTTTTATCATATTGACTTCCAGACCGGCGGCCTGCAGCGACCTGATTGCCGCTTCCCTGCCTGCTCCCGGCCCTTTTACGTATACCTCAATTTGTTTCAGTCCATGTTCCATAGCTGCTTTGGCCGCTGTCTCAGCCGCCATTTGCGCCGCAAACGGAGTGCTTTTACGCGACCCCCTAAAGCCCAGTCCCCCAGAGCTGGCCCACGAGAGAGCGTTGCCCCTGGTGTCGGTAATAGTCACAATAGTGTTGTTAAACGTTGACCTTATATGGGCTACCCCATGTTCAATATTTTTACGCTCTTTGCGTTTTATTCTGGTTGTTGTTCCCCGTTTTTGAGCCATGCTTTATCTATCCCTCCTAACACACTTTTTTACACATTTTTCTACACTCTTCTCAACGTTCACCTTTAAACTTTTTTACGTTTAGCCCCAACTGTTTTCTTAGGTCCTTTACGGGTGCGGGCGTTGGTCTTGCTCCGCTGCCCACGTACCGGCAGGCCCATCCGATGACGTCTTCCCCGGTAGGAACCAATCTCAATAAGTCGTTTTATATTAAGCTGTTCTTCCCGGCGAAGGTCTCCTTCTACATGATAATTTTTATCAATAATTTCACGCAGTTTGGAAATCTCTTCTTCTGTCAGGCTACGAGTGCGGGTGTCAGGATTGATTCCGGTTTTTTCGAGGATTTCTTTTGACCGGGTAAGCCCTATTCCATAAATATATGTCAGTGAAATTTCTATGCGTTTGTCACGCGGTAAATCTACCCCGGCTATACGCGCCATTTTATTAGGCCACCTCCCTCTTTGTTATCCTTGCTTTTGTTTATGTTTGGGATTTTCGCAAATCACCATAACGCGTCCATGTCGCTTAATTATTTTGCATTTTTCGCAAATAGGTTTAACCGATGGTTTTACTTTCATTTAATTAGACCTCCTACTTGAAGCGATAAGTAATCCGGCCACGATTTAGGTCATACGGCGTAAGCTCCAGCGTTACCCTGTCGCCAGGCAATATTCTGATAAAATTCATTCGGATTTTGCCTGAGACGTGAGCCAGTACCGTATGTCCATTTTCCAACTGTACCTGAAACATAGCGTTGGGAAGGGCTTCTACAACTTTACCTTCCATTTCAATTACGTCTTGTTTGGACATGAGCATATTCCTCCTGCTCCGCGATTAGTTTTTATTTACAATCCGGACTTAGCGTTTGGTCAAAATTTCCTGGCCATTTTCGGTTATAGCAACGGTATGTTCAAAATGAGCAGACGGTTTATTGTCAGTTGTAACCACTGTCCAATTGTCGCCAAGGGTCTTTACCTGGTAAGTTCCCATATTGAGCATTGGTTCTATTGCTAAAGTCATACCGGATTTTAATCGCGGACCTCGGCCAGGACGTCCAAAATTAGGAATCTGCGGAGCTTCGTGCATACTCCGGCCAATTCCGTGACCGACATAATCTCGAACTACTCCATAACCATGTTTTTCGGCATATACTTGTATGCTGTTTGAAATATCGCCCAGGCGGTTGCCCGGTACAGCCTGCTCAATTCCTATATATAGAGATTCTTCGGTTACTTTTAATAATCGACGCATTTCTTCGTCAACGTCGCCGACCGGCACAGTAATAGCCGCGTCGCCATAGTAACCGTTTATTATAACTCCAATGTCAATACTGATATTATCTCCAGATTTTAACTTTTTTACTCCTGGTATTCCATGAACTACCTCTTCATTTATCGAAGTGCAGATGTTTCCCGGAAACCCGTTATAGCCCTTGAACGCCGGGATGCCCCCGCGTTGCTTTATGTAGTTTACAGCTACCTGGTCAAGTTTTTTGGTGGAAACTTCAGGTTTTACTGCTTTCTCCACTTCATTAAGGGTTTGAGCAACTAGTTTCCCGGCATCGCGCAGGTAATTCATTTCCCGTGTTGACTTTAAGATAATCATATTTACCTGCCACCCAGACTGGAGACAATATTTTCAAGTACCGCGTCTATTTCTTTCAGACCGTCTATTTCAGTATAAAGTCCCAAATCCTGATAATATTCTATAAGCGGCTCGGTTTGCTCCCGATATACTTTGAGTCTGCCTAAAACCGTTTCTTCCTTATCGTCATTTCGCTGATAGAGAAGACCGTCACAATTATCACAACTTTGATTTTTGGCCGGCGGGTTATACAAAATGTGATAAGTGGCATTACATTTCTGGCAAACGCGTCTGCCGGTAATACGGCTTACTAATTCAGTTTCAGGCACATTTATGTTGATAACCCGGGTTAAAGATATTCCCAATTCTTGCAGAGTTTTGGAAAGCGCTCCGGCTTGAATTTTGGTTCTGGGAAACCCGTCAAGTATGAATCCATTTTGACAGTCGGGTTTAGCCAGTCTTTCTTTTACTATGCCTATAGTAATATCGTCAGGAACCAGTTCACCGGCATCCATACATTTTTTGGCCTCAAGGCCCAGAGGGGTTCTCTCTTTTACTGCCAGGCGGAACATATCACCGGTGGAAATATGCGGCGTTTGAAGTTTTTCTACCAGTTTGGCGGCCTGAGTCCCCTTACCCGCGCCAGGCGGGCCCATAAGTAATATATACACTGCTCTCGCCTCCTACTTCATGAAGCCTTGGTAATGGCGCATCAGCACCAATGACTCAATTTGCTTCATAGTATCTAGAGCCACCCCTACTACTATCAGAAGAGCCGTACCGCCAAAATACACTCCTTGGATACCTGTTGCGGAGGCCACAAAGTTAGGCAGTATGGCGATTATAGCCAGGAAAATAGAGCCCGCCAGGGTAACTCTGGTCATTACTCTGTCTAAATAATCGGCAGTTGGTTTACCGGGTCTTATTCCTGGTATGAAACCGCCGTGTTTTTTCATGTTCTCTGCCATATCTGATATGTTCATAGTAACCGCGGTGTAGAAATAAGTGAAGAATATGATGAAGAGAGCATACAACATCGTTTGCAATGGTGTACCCCACTCAAACCACCCGGCAACTGTCTTTACCCAGGGAACCTCAATAAACTGGGCGATGGTTACTGGGAACATCAGCACAGATGACGCAAAGATTATCGGAATAACTCCCGCCTGATTAACCTTCAGCGGGATATGGGTGGAATGTCCGCCGTACATTTTGCGGCCGACAACTCTTTTGGCGTATTGGACAGGAATTCTCCTTTGTCCTTGCTGGATGGCAATAACGAATAGTATCATCGACAGCGCGATTATGATAAATAATATTAGGTTAAAGTAGTTTATAGTTCCGGCGGCCAGGTATTGGTAAATTACATAAAGGCCGTCAGGGAGACGGGATACAATCCCGGCAAAAATTATCAGTGAAATGCCGTTACCTATTCCTTTGGCGGTGATTTGTTCGCCCAACCACATCAGAAAGGTGGTGCCGGCAGTCAAAGTGATGGCAATCAAAAGTATCGAGCCCATGCTAGGGTTAATGATGGCTACTTTTAAACCTATAGCCATTCCCACTGCTTGGATAAAGCCGAGAACCACAGTACCGTAGCGGGTGACCTGGGTAATTTTTTTCCGTCCGGCTTCGCCCTCTTTAGCCCATTGTTCAAGTTTAGGAATAACTATGGTCAAGAGCTGCATGATAATCGAAGCGTTAATGTACGGAGTGATACTCATGGCGAATATGGAGAATTTACTTAAAGCACCGCCTGAGAACAAATCCAAAAACCCAAACAAATTTCCGGTGGTGAATAATTCCTCGATAACTGCCGCGTTTACTCCCGGCACCGGAATATGAGTGCCTAATCTAAAGACGGCAAACATTACCAAGGTGAAAAATAATTTTTTGCCTTAGTTCGACAATCTTTAGGGTGTTAGACAGTCCTTCCAGCAATTAAACCACCTCGGCTGCGCCGCCCGCAGCCTGAATTTTTTCTGCGGCGGATTTTGTAAAGCCATTGGCCCTTACAGTTAATGATTTTGTAAGTTCGCCGTTTCCTAATATTTTAAGTCCGTCCAAAACTTTTTTTACCAGTCCGGCTTCTACCAGAGTTAAAATATCCACAACTTGACCGTTTTCAAATCTCTCTAATTCGGAAACGTTAAGTTCCACATATTTCTTGGCAAAATTATTATAGAAGCCGCGCTTAGGAAGTCTCAAATAAAGCGGTTTTTGGCCTCCTTCAAATCCCGGTCTTACATTTCCGCCTGCTCTGGCTTTTTGACCTTTATGGCCTTTGCCTGAGGTTTTGCCAAGCCCTGAGCCTAGGCCACGGCCTACGCGGGTACGCGTTTGTTTCGAGCCTGGGGCCGGAGATAATTCGTGTAATTTCATAATCACACCTCCTTGACTTAGATTGAGCCTTGTTAACTATTTTTAAACTGCCTGTTCCGATTCAACAGTAACCAGGTGTTCAATTTTTTTAATCATGCCTCTTACAGCCGGATTATCTTCTTGGATTACAAAACTATTGGTTTTGGTTAATCCCAATGCCCGGACAGTAGCTCTTTGCTTTTCCGGCCGGCCTATCAGGCTGCGGGTCAGGGTGATTCTTAATTTAGCCACGCCAGATTTCCTCCTTAAAAATCCTTTTAATAAGCTTTTAAGTTTTTTAACCTAAAAGTTCTTTTATAGTCTTACCGCGCAGGGCGGCTACTTGTTCAGCCCGTTTTAGATTTTCAAGTCCTTTTACCGTAGCCCGCACCATATTATTGGCGTTTGAGGAACCGAGGGATTTTGTTAGTATATCGCGAATACCGGCAAGTTCCAGCACTGCCCGCACCGGGCCTCCGGCAATTACGCCTGTACCTTCCGAAGCCGGTTTTAAAAGCACTTTGCCGGCACCGAATATGCCTGTTATCTGATGTGGGATGCTTGTTCCGACTATCGGTACTTTTATCAGGTTCTTTTTGGCTTCTTCCACTCCTTTTCGGATGGCTTCAGGCACTTCCGATGCTTTTCCCAAGCCAAATCCTACATGACCGTTTCCGTCGCCCACCACTACCAGAGCGCTAAATGAAAACCGGCGTCCGCCTTTTACTACCTTGGCTACGCGATTAATAAACACTACTTTTTCTTTAAGGTCAAGGCCGGTATAATCTATTCTGGCCATTTTTGTCCTCCCTTCTTTAAGGCCTTTCGGGTTCTAAAATTCTAGACCTGCTTCTCTGGCAGCAGCCGCCAAAGCCGCTATCCGGCCATGATAAATGTAGCCGCCGCGGTCAAATACTACTTTGGTTATTCCCTGTTCTTTAGCTCTTTTGGCTATCTCTTCACCAACCACTTTGGCGGCTTCGATGTTTCCGCCGTATTCAAGCTTTTTGCTTAAGCTTTTATCCATAGTGCTGGCTGAAGCAAGGGTTTTTCCTGTTTGGTCGTTTATTATCTGAGCGTAGACATGCTGCAAACTGCGGTATACGTTGAGCCTAGGACGCTCGTCTGTGCCGCAGAGTTTTTTGCGGGATTTCAGGTGTCTCGTTTTACGCAACTTGTTTTTGCTCTCTTTATGAAGCACAAATAATCACTCCTTTCACCTGTTTTGGCTTCGGCGATATTATTATTAATGTAAAATGGAATATAAACTGGCTAAAATTATTTTTTGCCTTTAGCTCCGGCTTTACCGGCTTTACGGCGGATTTTCTCGCCTTCATATCTGATACCCTTACCTTTATAGGGTTCAGGTTCGCGATAGGAGCGGATTTTAGCGGCCAGAGCGCCGACTTCTTCTTTGTTTATGCCTGATATCACAATTTTGGTTGGGGCAGGGACGTCTATAGTAATTCCATACGGCGGTTCCACTTCTACCGGATGGGAAAAGCCCAGCGTCAAGGCTAATTTATTACCTGCTTTCGCCGCTCTATAGCCAACTCCGCCTATTTCCAAGGTTTTGGAAAAACCTGCCGTCACTCCTGTAACCATGTTGAACAATAGCGTCCGGGTAAGTCCGTGTAATGATTTGTGCAGTTTATTATCTGACGGGCGTTTTACTGTCGCGGTATTGCCTTCTATTTCAATAACCATATCGGAATGGAGTTTCCGGCTTAATTCGCCCTTGGGGCCTTTTACTTTAACGTTATTGTCGTTCTCAATTGTTACGTCGACTCCTGCAGGAATTGTAATCGGGTTACGACCAATTCTTGACATATTACACCTCCTAATCCAAAAGAGTTGTTATAAACTTTTACAAATTTTTATCAATCTCAATCAATACCAACCTGTGGGCATTACCAGACATAAGCCAGCACTTCGCCGCCAAGGCCTTCCCTGCGAGCCTTTTTATCGGTCATAATGCCCTTTGAGGTAGATATTATAGCTATCCCCAGTCCTCCCAGCACTCTGGGCAATTGCTCTTTATTGGCGTAAACCCTAAGGCCAGGCTTTGATATCCGTTTCATCCCGGTAATTACTTTTTCTTTGTTCGGGCCATATTTTAAGCTTACTCTTAAAATCCCTTGTTTGTTATCTTCAACCATGTCAAAATCCTTGACAAAGCCTTCGTCTTTTAAAATTTCTATTACGGCACGCTTTACTTTAGATGCCGGAATCTCAACTTTGGCATGATAAACTGAGTTGGCGTTGCGTATGCGGGTAAGCATATCTGCAATCGGATCTGTCATGACCATAAATATTACCCCCTTTCTCTTGCGCCCTAGACTACCAACTGGATTTGGTTACTCCTGGTATTACGCCCTTATAACTAAGTTCCCGGAAACAAATCCGGCACATTTCAAATTTCCGCAAATAACCGTGCGGCCGACCGCATATTTTGCAACGGTTGTAATGCTGCACTTTATATTTAGGCCCTTTTTTCCATTTTTCAATGAGCGCCTTTTTTGCCACGGATTTCCCTCCTAATTTTCTATTTAGGCGGCTGCCCGAGCAAATGGCATTCCCATCAGCCTGAGCAACTCTCTAGCCTCTTCGTCTGTTTTGGCAGTTGTTACTATAATTATGTCCATTCCCCGGATTTTATCTATTTTATCATAGTCTATTTCCGGAAAAATCAGCTGTTCCTTGAGTCCCAGGCTATAATTTCCCCTGCCGTCGAAGGACTTGGGGCTTACGCCGCGAAAATCCCGTACTCTGGGCAGAGCTATATTGAGCAGTTTGTCTAAAAATATATACATCCTCGCGCCGCGGAGCGTAACCTTTGTCCCTATAGCCATCCCTGTGCGTATTTTAAAGGCGGCTATGGATTTTTTCGCTTTGGTTATAACCGGCTTTTGTCCGGCTATTTGGGTCAGGTCACCTACGGCGGCATCCAAAGCTTTAGGGTTGGCTACAGCTTGACCTACCCCTATATTGATGATTACTTTTTCAATTTTGGGTATTTCCATAACATTTTTGTAATTGAATTTATTCATCATTTCTTTGGCTACTTCGTTTTGGTATTTCTCTTTAAGCCTCATCAACTATCTTTCCTTTCGCAAGTTGTAAGTCTTAGGCTTCTTAGGCTTAATCCAGTCTTAAAAAGCCGGGTCTTTTACTTATCCCTGTCTATAATCTCGCCGCATTTTTTGCAAGCGCGGACATAAGATTCATTGTTCAGGAGCGTTTTCTTAATACGGGTGGGTTTACTGCACGCCGGGCAAACCAACATAACATTTGACGAAGATAGCGGAGCTTCTTTGACAATAATCCCTCCTTGGGGCAGTTTTTGGGAGGGCTTGGTATGGCGTTTTACCGTATTGATGCCTTCAACTATTACTTTGCCTTTTTTAGGTATTGCTTGAATTATTTTTCCTTCCCGGTCTTTATCTTTACCGGCAAGTATTATTACTTTATCGCCTTTTTTAACATGCAGCTTTACTCTTTTTACTGCTTCGGCCATTTGTGGAACACCCCCTTATGAGTTAGATAACTTCGGGCGCTAAAGAAACAATTTTCATGAAATCTTTTTCTCTAAGTTCCCGGGCCACCGGGCCAAATATACGAGTTCCGCGCGGGCTTTTATCCTCTTTTATGACCACGGCGGCATTTTCGTCAAACCTGATATAAGAACCGTCAGGACGGCCAAGGCCTTTACTGGAGCGGACAACAACCGCTTTTACCACATCGCCTTTTTTGACCACTCCGCCAGGCGCAGCGTCTTTAACTGCCGCCACTATGACGTCCCCTATGTTGGCATACCTTCTGAACGACCCGCCGAGGACTCTGATGCACATAATTCTTTTAGCTCCGGTATTATCGGCTACGTTCAGGATTGTCTGTTGTTGAATCATGGTATTCGCCCTCCTTCCAATTGGTCTTTTCTGATGCTTTGAGTTTGTTTAAAGTTTAATTATATTTATTGGGCTCTCTCGACGATTTCCACTACACGCCAACGTTTATCTTTGGATAGGGGCCGGGTTTCCATGATTTCGACAACATCGCCAATACGGCATTCGTTGTTTTCATCGTGGGCTTTGAATTTCACGGTCTTTTTTACTGATTTATGATACAGCGGATGACGGACTAATCTTTCTACCGCCACTACCACCGTTTTATCCATTTTGTCGCTGACTACTTTGCCTGCGCGGACTTTCCGTTCGTTTCTTTCCGGCTTGCCGGCGCTTTTTTTCAGTTTCCATATCTAAAGTTTTGCCCTCCCTTCAGATTAAATCTTATAGATTAACTTTCAGTTTGCGTTCATGCTGAACCGTCTTGATGCGGGCAATGTCTTTTTTTACGGCAGGTATCCGCATTGGATTGTCTAACTGCCCGGTAGCGTGTTGAAACCTCAGGTTAAACAACTCTTCTTTTAATTTGGTCAAGTTCTGTTCCAGCTCAGTCTGGCTCATATCGCGGATATCTTTAGCCTTCATTTACTTCACCATCCACTCTTTGAGCTTTTTCCGGGGCATCCATGTCCAGATGTTCGGTATCTTCTTTGGTTACGAATTTGGATTTTATAGGCAGTTTGTGGCCGGCAAGACGCATTGCCTCGCGGGCTACTTCTTCGCTTACTCCGTCCATCTCGAACATAATCCGCCCAGGTTTTACTACAGCCACCCAGTATTCCGGCGACCCTTTGCCGCTTCCCATACGGGTTTCAGCAGGTTTGGCGGTAACCGGTTTATCAGGGAATATTTTTATCCATACTTTACCGCCCCGTTTGATATAACGGGTCATGGCTATCCTGGCCGCTTCTATCTGACGGTTGGTTATCCAAGCCGGTTCCAGCGCTACCAGGCCGAATTCGCCATGGGTTACGGTGTTGCCCTTATGGGCTTTGCCCTTCATCCGGCCGCGAAATTGTTTTCTATATTTAACTCTTTTAGGAAGTAGCATTTTGTTCCACTCCTTCCTTAACTTCAGGGGCGGCAACAACCTTTTCCTTTTTGGTCTCCGGCAGGACTTCGCCTTTATATATCCAGACCTTTACTCCTATACGGCCATAGGTAGTATGAGCTTCCGCCGTGCCGTAACTGATATCGGCCCGCAAGGTGTGAAGCGGTATGCTTCCTTCACGGTATCCTTCGGTCCTGGCTATTTCGGCACCGCCCAACCGTCCTGAAACAACTACTTTTATCCCCTTGGCTCCCATGCGCATAGTACGGGTTACCGACTGTTTCATAGCTCTTCTGAAAGCTATACGTTTTTCCAGTTGAGCGGCAATATTTTCCGCTACCAGGGTGGCGTCAAGTTCCGGTTGTTTTATTTCGGCAATATTAACGTCCACATTTTTCCCAGTCAGGTTTTTAATCCATTGTTTTATATTTTCTATGCCGCTGCCGCCCCGGCCTATTACCATTCCCGGTTTGGCTGTATGAATCGTAACTCTAATCCGATTGGCCGACCGCTCTATTACAAATTGCGATACGCTTGAGGGGTAGAGCTTAGCTTTTAGCAGTTTGCGGATTTTCAGGTCTTCGTGCAAAAATTTCGCATAGTCTTTATCTGCGTACCATTTTGCGTCCCAAGTCTTTATGATACCGATTCTGAGACCATGCGGATTAACTTTTTGACCCACTAAAATTCCCTCCTTCTTGCCTTTTTCATCTTAATAGCTTTGTTAGGTTGAACGTCTCCAGCTAAAAAATTAATTTTAGCGTTCTTTTACAAACAGGGTCACATGGCTGCTGCGCTTCAAAATTTTGAAGGCTTGCCCCCGGGAACGCGGATGGATGCGTTTCAGGGTAGGCCCCTGGTCTACATGACCTGCGGATACATATAGTTCGTCGGCGTTCATCCCATAATTATTTTCGGCGTTGGCTACCGCTGATTTTAAAACTTTTATTAATACTTCAGCTCCGACTTTCGGAGTATATTTTAGTATGTCAAAGGCTTCGGCCACATTTTTGCCCCGGATAATGTCCATCACTACCCGGACTTTGCGGGGCGCAATGCGGATATATTTGGCTACCGCTTTGGCGGCGTCTGTCATGCCTTTATCCATTAGTAGACCCCCTTTCCAGCATGGCTTTAGGTTTCTTGTCTAAATTTTTAAATAATCTTTTAAAAATTATCTCAACGAAGTGCTTTTTTCGCGTCCGGCATGACCCCGGTAAGTCCTGGTAGGCGCAAACTCTCCCAGTTTATGCCCGACCATATCCTCGGTCACATATACCGGCATATGCTTGCGGCCGTCATGTACGGCTACGGTATGTCCCACAAAGTTCGGCAATATGGTAGAACTGCGCGACCAGGTCTTTATAACTTTTTTTTCGTTTTTGGCATTAAGCGCATCTATTTTTTTCAGCAGGCTTTCTTCTACAAACGGGCCTTTTTTTATTGACCTTGACACTCGCCTTCAGCCTCCCTTCACAACTTTCTTTTAAATATGTCTTTTGTCATTCTCTTAAGCTAACGGTTATTTTCTTCTCTTGACTATCAGCTTGTCGGAAGCCTTCTTAGGTCTGGTTCTGGTTCCCATAGCGCATTTGCCCCAAGGAGTAACCGGATTTTTACGTCCTACAGGCGAACGCCCTTCACCACCACCGTGCGGATGGTCGATTGGGTTCATGGCCACACCTCTATTAGCTGGGCGAGTGCCAAGCCAACGGGAACGGCCTGCTTTACCGATAGTAATATTTTCGTGTTCCAGATTGCTTACCTGACCGATTGTCGCCCGGCAATTGATATGCACTTTTCTAAGTTCGCTTGACGGCAGCCTGAGGAGAGCGTAATTTCCTTCTTTAGCCATAAGTTGAGCCGCGGTTCCGGCTGAGCGCACCATTTGTCCGCCTTTGCCGATTTTCATTTCTATGTTATGAATCATAGTACCCACCGGCATGTTTTTAAGCGGCATAGCATTTCCAGTTTTTATATCGGCATCGGCTCCACTCATTACAGTGTCGCCTACTTTTAATCCGTTAGGTGCCAGTATATAGCGTTTTTCTCCGTCCGCATAATTTAAGAGAGCTATCCGCGCTGAACGGTTAGGGTCGTATTCCAGGGTAGCCACTTTGGCCGGAATGCCGTCTTTATTTCTTTTAAAATCAATAATCCGGTACAGGCGTTTATGTCCGCCGCCTTGGTGACGTACTGTAAGACGACCTTGGTTGTTACGTCCAGAATGTTTTATTAGCCGTTCTGTAAGCGAACGTTCAGGCTCTACTTTTGACAGTTCTGAAAAATCGGCTACCGTCATAAATCTCCGGCCCGGAGTATATGGTTTGAAGCTTTTTATTGCCACTAGTGCCCCTCCTTTTTAAGAGTTTATAAGCCAGCTAAGGTTTATGCGCCTTCAAAGAATTCTATTGTTTCCCCAGGCGCCAATTTTACAATGGCTTTTTTGTAGTCCGGGCGTTTTCCCAAGTGTTTGCCCATCCGTTTGACTTTGCCCATCACTCTTACCGTGTTTACCGAGACAACTTTTACTTTAAAAATTTGTTCCACGGCTTTTTTGATTTCGATTTTGTTGGCCTTCATAGCTACTACAAAAGTATACTTATTTTCAGCCATCAGGTCATTGCTCTTTTCAGTTACGAGCGGTCTGATTATTATATCGCGAGGTTCGGACATCAGGCCAGCACCTCCTCAATCTTGGTTATGGCATCTTTGGTTACAAGTATCTTATCATGGTGGAGAATGTCGCATACGTTAAGTTCCAGGGAGGTTATTGCTGTTACGTCAGGCAAATTGCGGGACGATTTGGCAATATTCTCATCTAGCTCTCCGGTTATGATTAAGGCTTTGTTTGTTTCCAGGTTAAACGCTTTCAGCATATTAACCATGTTTTTGGTTTTTGGCTCGGCAAAATTGATTGAATCCAATATTAAAATCTCAGCATCATTTACTTTGGCCGTAAGAGCCGATTTGATAGCCAACCGCCGCACTTTGCGGGGCATACCGATTTTATGGCTTCTGGGGTGCGGGCCAAAAGCTACGCCGCCGCCCACCCAGAGTGGCGACCTAATGCTTCCTGCGCGAGCCCGGCCAGTGCCTTTTTGTCTCCAGGGCTTGCGGCCACCGCCGCGTACCATGCTTCTGGTTTTGGTGGCGTGAGTGCCAAGACGCCTGCTGGCAAGTTGTCTAACTACCGCCTGGTGCACAACCGCTTGGTTTATAGTTACGCCAAATATGTTATCGTTTAGTTCTATTTCTTCGCCGGTTTTTGCGCCGGTCATATCATATACTTCCAATTTCGGCATATAGCGCTTCCTCCTTCCGACGCCGCAATTCACACAATTTACTAAGGGTATTTTTTATTTTAAAATATTTAATTCTTCAAATTGAAATTGCGGCCTGCAATTATTTTTTCGGTTTAACCGTTTCTTTTACAAATACCAAACTTCCTTTGGCTCCAGGTATAGAACCTTTAATTAAGATGAGGTTACGGGGCATATCCACCCGCACTACTTCCAGGCGTTGGAGCGTGGTTGTTTCTCCACCCATGCGTCCAGGTAATTTTTTGCCTTTAAATACCTTTCCGCCGCCGCCGCTCGTTCTGGTGCCTATGGTTCCGGGTTCGCGGTGGGATTTTGAACCATGACCCATCGGGCCACGTCTGAAGTTATGGCGTTTTATTCCGCCTGCAAATCCTTTGCCTCTTGATTTACCTGTTACGTCTATCAGTTCGCCGGCCGCAAATATGTCGGCTGTTATTTCTTGGCCTACCGTATATTCTGAAAGCTCTTTTAGCCGCAGCTCACGGATAAATTTCACCGCTTTGACATTAGCGCGTTCAAAGTGGCCTTTCATAGGTTTAGTTACTTTCTTTTCTTTTATTGCCCCAAATCCAAGCTGCACTGCATTATAGCCGTCGTTTTCTATGGTTTTGGTTTGGATTACAATATTAGGCGTGGCTTCCACCACGGTAACGGGAATGAGTTTTCCGTTATCTAAAAATATTTGGGTCATTCCTAGTTTTTTTCCTAAGATTCCTTTTGCCATTTTTCGCACCTCCTTCTTACAGCTTGATTTCGATGTCTACGCCTGACGGCAAATCCAAGCGCATTAACGCGTCTACCGTTTTAGGCGTAGGCTCTAATATGTCGATAAGCCGTTTATGAGTACGCATTTCAAATTGTTCTCTGGAATCTTTATTGACATGCGGGGAGCGAAGTATAGTAAACACGTTTTTCTCTGTCGGAAGCGGTATCGGCCCCGATACAGTCGCGCCTGTCCTTTTGGCCGTATCTACAATTTTGACGGCGCTTTGGTCGAGCGCCTTATGGTCGTACGCTTTAAGCCGAATTCTGATTTTTTGTTGCTTTGCCATTTTATATCCTCCTTATCGCCCAGTTTCTCAGAACGGACATCCTCCGCGAAAATTTCCCTGGGTTGTTGTTCCAGGCTACCTTTCGCTTCATCGTTAAAATTAAAACCTTGGAGGGAGAAAACTTTTGTAAAAGTTTTCTCCCTCCAAACCACCCTCTTTCAAAACTTTCTAATAGTTTGGAAATTCTAAAGCAAAATTTTTCGCCTAAAATTTTCTTAAAACTATTAAAGTTTTTTAAAAGGGGAGTTTGAGGGAAAAACTTTTTTGTAAAAAAGTTTTCTCTCCTCAAGAACTTAACTTTTGTTTTTACTCAATAACTTCGGTAACAACTCCTGAACCAACAGTTCTGCCGCCTTCGCGGATAGCGAAGCGCAGTTTTTCTTCTATGGCTATCGGAGTAATAAGTTCCATGCTCATTTGGATATTGTCGCCAGGCATTACCATTTCAACGCCTTCAGGCAGAGTTACTACGCCGGTTACGTCGGTTGTCCTGAAGTAAAACTGCGGGCGGTAGCCGTTAAAGAACGGGGTATGACGTCCGCCTTCGTCTTTGGACAGAACGTAAACTTCGGCTTTAAATTTAGTATGCGGCTTTATGGAACCGGGTTTGGCCAATACCTGACCACGTTCAATTTCCTTACGGTCTACACCACGGAGAAGCGCTCCAATGTTGTCTCCGGCTACTGCGGAGTCTAAGAGTTTGCGGAACATTTCAACACCTGTTACAACAGTAGACTTGGGCTTTTCAAAGTTCATGCCTACGATTTCAACAGTATCGCCTACTTTAACCTGACCACGTTCTACCCTGCCTGTAGCAACAGTACCGCGTCCGGTAATAGTGAATACGTCTTCCACCGGCATTAAGAAAGGCTTGTCGGTAGCCCTCTCAGGTGTCGGGATGTAAGCATCTACTTGTGCCATAAGTTCTAAGAGTTTCTTTTCGGCTTCGGGGTCTCCTTCCAGAGCCTTTAAGGCCGAACCGGTAACTACCGGGATATCGTCGCCTGGGAAATCATAGCTTGAGAGAAGCTCACGCACTTCCATTTCAACCAGTTCCAAGAGTTCATCGTCATCAACCATGTCGGCTTTGTTCAAAAACACTACCATCGCCGGAACGCCAACCTGCCTGGCCAGAAGGATATGTTCCCTGGTTTGAGGCATAGGGCCGTCGGCTGCCGATACTACCAAAATCGCGCCGTCCATCTGGGCTGCACCGGTAATCATGTTCTTTACATAGTCGGCGTGGCCGGGGCAGTCAACATGGGCGTAGTGACGACCTTCGGTTTCGTATTCCACGTGGGCGGTATTAATCGTAATTCCACGAGCCTTTTCTTCAGGAGCTTTGTCTATTTGGTCGTAAGCTATAAATGTAGCTCCGCCTGATTTAGCCAGCGTTTTGGTAATCGCTGCAGTCAGCGTAGTTTTACCGTGGTCAACGTGACCTATTGTTCCTATGTTTACGTGAGGTTTGTTTCTTTCAAATTTTTTCTTTGCCATTTGTTTCCTTAAGCCTCCTATACTTTTTCATTATTTGTTTTTTTACTTTAGAGTCAAGTATTTTTTTAATTAACCTTTGTTTTTTGCTACAATAGCTTCGGCAATATTCTTAGGCACTTCGTCGTAATGGTCGAATTCCATGGAGTAATTTCCCCGTCCTTGGGTTTTGGAGCGTAGGTCTGTCGCATAACCGAACATTTCGGCCAACGGCACAAAAGAATGTATGGCCTGGGCTCCTGCCCTAGGTTCCATTCCTTCGATGCGTCCGCGTCTTGAGTTCAGGTCGCCAATAACGTCGCCCATATACTCTTCCGGGACAATGACCTCTACCTTCATGTAAGGTTCTAAAATAACCGGATTGGCCTTGGCGGCTCCGGCTTTAAAACCCATCGAGCCGGCAATTTTGAAAGCCATTTCCGACGAGTCCACATCATGGAAAGAGCCGTCATATACCGTTACTTTGACATCAACCACTTTGTAGCCAGCCATAACGCCGCTTTCCATGGCTTCTTTGACTCCGTTTTCTATTGCCGGGATGTATTCTTTGGGAATAACGCCACCAACAATTTTATTTTCAAAAATGAAGCCTGCCCCAGGTTCTTGCGGGCTGAGTTCCAGCCAGCAATGTCCGTACTGACCGCGACCGCCCGACTGGCGGACAAATTTACCTTCGGCTTTGACCGTTTTTCTGATTGTCTCACGATAAGCGACTTGAGGTTTACCAATGTTACAATCCACTTTAAATTCCCTGAGCATTCGGTCAATAATGATTTCCAAGTGAAGTTCACCCATGCCTGAAATTATTGTTTGTCCGGTCTCAGGGTCGCTCTTCACTTTAAAAGTCGGGTCTTCTTCGGCCAGTCTGGAGAGCGCCGTCCCCATTTTATCCTGGTCAACTTTGGTTTTTGGTTCTACGGCTATAGAGATAACTGGGTCGGGAAATACCATCGACTCCAGTATAATCGGCGTTTTTTCATCACAAAGCGTGTCTCCGGTTCCGGTATCTTTAAGTCCCACTGCGGCGGCTATGTCGCCGGTGTACACTCTTTCGATTTCTTCCCGGTGATTGGCGTGCATTTGAAGTATCCGGCCAATACGTTCACGCTTGCTTTTCGTAGAGTTGTAAACATACGAGCCTGAAGCCATACTGCCTGAATACACCCGGAAAAAAGCCAGTTTTCCGACATACGGGTCAGCCATTATTTTGAATGCCAAAGCCGAGAAAGGAATATTGTCGTCGGCTGCACGTTCATCTTCCCGGCTGTCGTCAGGATTCATCCCTTTGATTGGCGGAATATCACTTGGTGCCGGCATATAGGCCACCACTGAGTCCAAAAGCCGCTGAACTCCTTTATTTTTATAAGAAGAACCGCAGATTACAGGCGTCATTTTGCAATCAACAGTTGCCTTTCTAATGGCGGACTGTATCTCATCTGTCGAAAGCTCTTCACCTTCCAGATACTTCATCATTAACTCGTCGTCAGTTTCAGCAACGGCGTCTAAAAGATTTTGCCGGTAAAACTCGGCTTGTTCAATCAAATCTTCCGGAATATCGGCCGACTCACTGAGTGTGCCTTTATCATCTGTGTATAAGTAGGATTTCATTTCGATGAGGTCGACAAATCCCTTAAACACATCTTCAGCTCCGATAGGCAATTGTATGGGTATGGCGTTTGTTCCCAGCCGGGATTTCATCATATCTACAACCCGGTAAAAATCGGCCCCGGTTATGTCCATTTTATTTACATAGGCTATCCGCGGAACGCTATATTTGTCGGCTTGACGCCACACTGTTTCCGATTGCGGCTCTACGCCTCCCTTGGCGCAAAAAACCGCTACCGCTCCGTCAAGGACTCTGAGCGAACGTTCCACCTCAACCGTAAAGTCCACGTGTCCTGGCGTGTCGATAATGTTGACGCGATGTCCCTGCCACTGACAGGTCGTAGCCGCCGAGGTTATGGTAATTCCTCTTTCTTGTTCCTGTACCATCCAGTCCATGGTTGCCGCGCCGTCATGCACTTCGCCGACTTTATGCACTCTGCCAGTATAGAATAATATCCGTTCGGTTGTAGTCGTTTTTCCGGCGTCGATATGAGCCATGATGCCGATGTTCCGAGTCTTTTCCAAAGGAAAACTTCGGGCCACTATTTTCACTCCTTAAATTGCTCTTTTCACTATCTTTACATCAGCAGCGGCACAACAATGTGATAATGATTTAATGAGTCTCTACTAAAATTGTTTTTTTGTTTATTTTCTTACCAGCGATAATGGGCAAAAGCTTTATTGGCTTCAGCCATTTTGTGGGTGTCTTCACGTTTTTTCACCGATGCGCCGGTATTGTTGGCCGCATCCAAAAATTCCCCGGCCAAACGTTCCCGCATGGTTTTTTCGCCGCGTTTTCTTGAATAATTCACCAGCCAGCGTATGCCCAGCGACAAGCGCCTTTCAGCCCTGACTTCCACAGGCACCTGATAGTTGGCTCCGCCTATCCGGCGGGCTCTTACCTCGAGAACCGGCATGACGTTTTTAAGCGCCTGCTCAAATAATTCATGTGGCTCTTTGCCGGTTTTTGCTCTTATTATATCAAACGCATCGTATACGATGCTTTCGGCAACGCCTTTCTTGCCGTCAAGCATAATTTTATTAATAAACCTGGTGACCAGCTTCGAATTGTATACCGGGTCAGGCAATACATCCCGCTTAGGCACCGGACCTTTTCTCGGCATCAAGACCCCTCCTTACGTCTTAATTTTCATTTTAACAATTAACCCTTATTTTTTCGGGCGTTTGGCGCCATACTTGGAACGGCTCTGGTTACGTTTGCCAACTCCGGCGGTATCTAATGCTCCCCTGACAATATGGTAACGTACCCCTGGTAAATCTTTTACCCTGCCGCCGCGAATAAGCACAACCGAGTGTTCCTGCAAATTGTGACCGATTCCCGGAATATAAGCCGTTACTTCAATGCCGTTGGTGAGCCTTACCCTGGCTACTTTGCGCAAGGCGGAGTTAGGTTTTTTTGGAGTAGTTGTATACACTCTGGTGCAGACACCTCGTTTTTGAGGACACTCTTTAAGCGCCGGAGCGGTAGATTTTTTCTCTATTTCTTCTCGGCTTTTGCGTACTAGCTGACTAATTGTCGGCATTATAGTACACCTCCTTTCCCAATTTTGTTATTTATTATAATAATTTCGCCTTGAATCCAGAAAATTTAAGGCAAAATTGTTAACGGAAGTTAATTTCTAATTGTCCTAACCGCTTAAGTTTAACCATAATTTTCAATTACTATGTAACCCGGATTAATTTTTATTTACAATAGCCGCCGCAGCGGTTCCAACCTCTATTTGACAGGCTTTGCCAAGCTCAGCCATGCTAAAGCTGCTAATAACTTCAACTCCTTTATTTTTACACTGGTCTATTAGCGGCATAATAACATGTCTATCTGCGTCGCTGCCTAAATAAACTTTGACAGCCAGCCCTTTATCTATTGCCTTGGCAGTTTGTTTGGCTCCAACCACTTTCTTTGCTGAAGTCAGGTTGTCAAGCGAGTTGTTATTCATATTGCTTTTTAGCCCCTCTTTTGACAAATATTCCAAGTCCCTTAACCAGACACTCTAATATAATATCATTGCAATTTTTTAATGTCAAGCAAAACTAAAAAACAGAGTATACTTTTAACCGTCAAACACAAGTTTCAGGCTTTATGATAAGTACACTATGCCGGGCGTGTCGCGTTCTATCTAAAAAGTTGTTCCACAAACTTCTAATAATATAGCAATAGCTAAAAATAGCCAATGCAAATTACTCACCACCTTTATGTTTGTTAACTATAGATTATGTTGTTATGCTCAGCTTCTACCTCCGCAACGACAATTGTATCAAATTTTAAACCGAATTTTTACAGCCACTCTTTAATTTGAAGAAGGATTTTTATCCCTGAGTTTAGAAATGTTTGGAATACTAGTAGTATCTCATAATGATTGGTATAATAATAAGCGTATTATGTTATAAGAAAAAGGAAGGGGTAAAAATGAAAAAAATCGTTAAATCCGAACGCGCTCCTCAGCCGATAGGCCCTTATTCTCAGGCAATTAAATCCGGAGGATTTTTGTTTATTTCCGGGCAAACCCCACTGGACGCCCACACCGGACAGATAGTCTATGGCGGCGTCCAAACTCAAACCCATCAGGTAATCGCCAATTTAAAAAGCATCCTGGAAAAAGAAAATCTGGCTCTGGAAAATGTGGTCAAAACCACCGTTTTTTTGAAAGATATAAACAATTTTCCCCTGATGAACGAAGCTTACGCCAAATATTTTACCAATGAGCCTCCGGCCAGAACTACCGTAGAGGTATCCAGACTTCCCATGGATGTTGAAGTGGAAATTGACGCCATAGCGGTTTATCCTTAAGAAATGCTTTGGGGGAGAAAAACTTTCCTTTTACAATGGTCCTGTAAAAGGAAAGTTTTTCTCCCCCATCTTTATTTTAAAATTTACTACAAGTTATTCAATTACCAAATAAGATGGCAGTGCGTCGTAAGGAACACGTTTTATTGCGTATTTATTTAACCCGAACACTTCTTTTAACGCCAAGGTCTCTCCTGGAAATTCTTTTACATTAATTTCGTCAAATGCAACAATACTTCCCTTTGTTAAATGGTCTTTAATAATTTTCAAACATTCGTAGGTAGGTTTGTAAATATCAAAATCAAAATAAGCAAGCGCGACTATTGTATGAGGATTGTCTTCGAAGTATTTTTTTGCGGTAATAGTTGCATCACCTTTTATCAGCTCATATTTTTTTATGTGAGAAAGCGGGCTTTCAGCTTCGTGATAATCCAAAATTTGAGACAAGGTTTGCTCGTAACCCTCATTAACACCATAGGAGCCTTCCTTCATAATTTTGCTATCCCCATCCTTTTCATCTAGCGACTTAAACCCTTCAAAAGTATCAAAACCAATAATTTTACGATTATAATTAAACGGCTCATACATTCCACGAAAGTTTTCAAATAGAACCATATTTTGGCCCCATCTGACGCCAAATTCTATAATAACTCCATGTACGTTAATTATTTTCTGGTATAGCTCATGCATGTACAAAATACGCGCTAAGCTTTGCCTCCTAATATATAACCCTAGATTGTTTAAAATTTCTTCAGACGGTATCCCACTATCCAAAAAACATTGTTGAAAAAACTTATTTCTATTCTCTTTTTCTTTTGAAGTTGAACCACCTAAAGTATTATAAGAAGGCGCCAAAGCCAATTTATCATCAGAGATGAATTTCGTTATTTTAAACCCCTCCTCCGTAGCTATGATAAATTTTTTACCTTTCCTGTAAAAAGAAAAGCCCTACACCCTTTTTACCTCAAAAATATAAATCCCTGATGCCGTTTTCTATCTGTTCCAGCCGTTTAACAGTTTCCAGGCGGACACTTTCCAAGGGGATAGTTTTGACATGGTTTTCAATAGCTACTTTGCCTACAGCCTGAGTCTTAGCGTCGGCATAGTCAATGAGGTATTCTTTAAAAGTAATAAGCGCGTTCGGTAAACATACGTCTTGTATTTTACCGCTTTTGGCTAACTCCATAAACCGGTCTCCGGTTCTCCCCTGACGATAACAGGCCGTACAAAAGCTGGGTATAAAGCCTTGTTCGCACAGCATGGCAGCCATTTCATCAGGAGAACGGTGGTCTCCTATTTCAAACTGCATAGCATTATTATTTTCCTGAGTACTACAGTCAGAACAGCCTGTCCCCCTATAAACCTTTTGATAGCCGCCGACTCCTACGCAGGAAGCTGCGCTTACCTGGGAAACGCCATAACGGATAAGTTCATTTCTCATTTCGGCGGACTCCCTGGTGGATAAAATCAGGCCGGTATAGGGAACGGCTAAACGGATAATGGCCACCAACCTCTTAAAATCTTCATCGTTTAACAAGTGCGGAAATTTCTTTAAGTCCATTCCCGAGGCCGGACGAAGACGAGGCACAGACATAGTGTGCGGGCCAACGCCAAAATTTTCATCAAGTTGCTTGGCGTGTAGAAACATAGCTATGATTTCATATTTATAATCATAAAGACCTAATAAAGCCCCAATGCCGACATCGTCTATACCGCCTTTCATTGCCCTGTCCATAGCGGTGGTATGCCAATTATAATCTCGTTTAGGCCCAGTAGGATGTAACCGCTCATAGGTAGGCCGGTGGTAGGTTTCCTGAAAAAGAATATAAGTACCTATTCCGGCTTCTTTTAATCTTTTATATTCGTCAACCGTAGTGGCGGCAATATTGACGTTTACCCGGCGGATGCTGCCGTTGCCGTCTTTTACACTGTATATTTGTTTAATTGCGTCTATCACATAGTCAAGGTCGCAGTTAACCGGGTCTTCGCCTGCTTCCAGCGCCAGCCGTTTGTGACCTAAAGATTCCAGGGCGATTACCTCTTCTTTGATTTCATCCATACTTAGGCGGCGACGGAGCTGTGTTTCATTTTCTTGGCGGTAACCGCAGTAAGAACAATTATTAATACAAAAGCTTGAAATATAAAGAGGAGCAAACATTACTACCCTGGTTCCGTAAATGGCGTTTTTAACCTCAGCCGCAGCCTCGAATAATTCGGCCATAAGTTCCGGCTGATTAGTTTCTAAAAGTATGGCCACTTCACTGACTGAAAGTCCCTGATGCGCCCTTCCTTTTTGAATTATAGACCGCACCAAAGAAACGTCTTGAGCTTTTTCCTTGGCCTCGTCCAGCATTTGGCAGATAAGAGCATCATCAATAAAAGCGTCTGAAGTACGTTCTAAATCATTAATCATTGTTGTTTTTCTCCCCTCATTTTTGTTTTTCTTAGAAGCTGTGTTCATAGGTTAGAAAACGCCGGATTAGCGGAGCTTTTTTCGTTATGCTTCGTCAGCCGCTCCTAGCAGACTCCTTCCAATATGCGTCGTCGCGTCTTCCTTGCCTAACAAAAAATTCTCTCGCTAATCCAGCATTTCCACCTATGAACACAGCTTCTTAAATCTTTTTAGTCAGGGCCGACTTTACCGTAACTCCTGGCAAACTCCCTAATTTTCCGGTCAGTGCGCCTACTTCGTCTGTAGTCCCTTCGATAATCAGCGCAATAACGCTTACATTTTCCTCATGACGGGGAATGCCCATCCGGCCAATAATAATTGGGCTGTAATCACTTATAATACCGTTAATTTTTTCGACAATATGTTTAGGTTCATTAATAACTATCCCGACAACGCCAATCCGTTTGGACACTTGACTTAATCCTCCCCCCGAAAATAAATAAAGTCTTCTTTGAGCATAGCAAAGAAGACTTAGCATCCGGTTAAATTTTGACGCTGGTGTCATCCTGCACTCAGGCTTAGCCCTTGTTTACGGTAACATATTTTTGACATATCCTATCCTTGGAAGCAGCCTAAAGCCGTTATTCCTCAGATAATTAAGAATTATTTAACTTAATTATACTAAACCATACAGAAAAATGCAAGTTGCATTTTTTTTGGAACAATAGGAAATACTATTTGCAAGAACCTAAAAGTTAGGAGGTGAGTTATTATGCAACCGCTTGACGTTAAAAGCGCCTTAAAAGATACCCTTGTTAAGAAGCAGGAATTAGTCCGCGACTATCAGAGCTATGCAGGCAATATCAACGACCCCGAAGTATCCAAAATGTATAAACACTTTGCCGAAGCCGAAGCCCTGCACGCCACCCAGATTAAAAACAAGCTTGACGAACTCTAAAAATTTATTATAAAAAAGGGCATACCCCCAAATGATAAAAAACGTTTAATCATTTGGGGGTATGCTCTTTTTTATTAAACCTCTAAAACTCAGATGATATTAGAACAGCAAGAAGTCTAAGTTTTTAGGTAACGAATTTTTGTGCGATGCCTTGCAAATCTTCAGCCCGTTTGGCCAAGGCTTGACTGGCGGACGCGATTTCCTGCATAGAGGCCAATTGTTCTTCCGTAGCCGCCGAAACGCTCTGCGTCTGACCTGAGATATTTCTACACACTGTGTTTATCTCTTGCGCCCCGGCTAAAATTATTTGACTTTCATTAGCTATATCATTAATGCCTTTTGAAATTTCCCGCACCTGGCTGGAAGTCTGCCCGATAAGCTCCACTATTTCTTTAAACGCAATCCCAGCGTTTTCCACCATTTCCGCCCCTGTTTTTACTTCTCTTGTGCCTGCTTCCATAGCTTGTACAGCTGTATTGGTTTCGCTTTGGATGGTTCCAATCAAACTGGAAATCTGCTTGGCAGCCTCTTGCGACTGTTCGGCTAGTTTTCTCACTTCCTCAGCAACCACTGCAAACCCCCGTCCTTGTTCTCCTGCCCTCGCAGCCTCAATAGCGGCGTTTAAGGCTAAGAGGTTAGTCTGCCCGGAAATGCCGGAAATAGTCTCGACAATCTGGCCTATTTCTTTGGAACGCATACCCAGGCTTGTTATTTCTCGAGCTAGATTCTCCACTGTCCTTTGGATGGAAACCATTTGATTTATGGCCGCTTCCACAGCTTTGCGCCCCTCATTGGCGGACTGGGCCGTTTTGTCGGATGAAGCGGCGACAATATTGGCGTTAGCGGCGATTTGTTCAGATTCAGCCGACATTTTTTCAGTGGTGTTGACTGTTTCGCCAACAATAACCAGTTGTTTTTCCGAACCTTGCGCCACCTCCATAATTGATGTCGCCACACTATTGGCGGCTTGAGCCGATTGGTCGGCGCTAGCGGTAAGCTCTTCGGCGGAGGAGGCCAAGTTGTCGGCGCTGCTTTGTACATTCATTATGACCTCACGAAGGTGGTCTACCATGACTTTTATAGAATTTTCCAACTGACCTATTTCGTCTTTACGCTTAACTTCAATATTATGAGAAAGTTTCCCGACAGCAACCTCATTGGAAACATCCACCAAAATACCGAGCGGTTTCACAATCGAACGGGTAATAAAAAAACCTAATATTATCGCCAATATTAAACCCAAGCAAATAACCGTCACCATTTGCTTCATAACCGCACTAAAATTGTTTTCAGCATATTGTATATAGGCTCGTCCCAATTTGTCATTCAAGTCTCCCATTTTGCTTAATTGATTGACAACAGCCGTAGCGGTCGCGGCGTTTGCGTTCTTGTATTGGTACGTTGCAGCCTCGTAATCCCCGGCCTTAACCAAGTCAATAACCATTTCCCTGGTTTTTCTGTATGCCGCTATCAATTCTTGGAGTTCTTGAAACATGGCCCTGTCTTCAGGGGTGGCCAGAGTTTCTTCATAGGTTTTTAGCAACTTATTCGCGTTAGCCATATTTTTTTGAATTTCAGCTTCAAGAGTGGAAATCTCGTTCCTATATTCGGGAAGAACCATCCGTTGTACCGAAAGTCGCGCGGATAAAACAATTGCATGGCATTCCTTTATAGAACTGACTCCCTGTAAACATTCGTTATAAAATACCCCAAGGTCGTCGCTCAACGTTTTTAATCCGATTGTGCCTATAGCCCCTACACCTAACAGAAGTACACATAAAATCAGATAACTAAGCATAAGTTTTACGCTAATTTTTAAATCAGCAAACCATCTTGTCATTTTATCGCCCCCTAAAATCACCATTATATGTAAACAAATTAGGCCTCTTGCGAAATTCAACTGATATTAGATTCTGGAGTAAAGCTTTGCTAAGTAAGGAAAAACCAACTAGGCGCTCTGAAAAGAGTCTACCATAAGGCTTAACGAAGCATAACGAAATTTTACCCTGAAAAGTAATATTAGATGAATTTTACAAGAGGCCAAAATACAAAAACTTTAAGAAGCTGTGTTCATAGGTGGAAATGCTGGATTAGCGAGAGATTTTTTTGTTAGGCAAGGAAGACGCGACGACGCATACTGGAAGGAGTCTGCTAGGAGCGGCTGATGCAGCATAACGAAAAAAGCTCCTCTAATCCGACGTTTTCTAACCTATGAACACAGCTTCTTTATTTCCAGAAACAATTAATTGCGATTTAAACAGTCACCAACTCCAACTTTGCCTTCTTTCTATTGACCGACGATTCTCTGGCTGCTGCTGACGGCTGACGCTCTCGCCGTGACAGTAACCCTCCATCTATATGAGAATTTCTCCCGATTTTAATATTTTTATCGACATATACGCCAGGACCTATCAGCGTAATATTTTTTGAACATATTTCAGCATCGTAAAATACATCTATCCCGTTGTCTGAGCCGATTTCAGCATTTTCACCTATTAAAGAGTTAGTCCCGATAATAGCTTTGTATATTTTCGCGTTTCTGCCTATGGACACTCCGGGCATTATAACAGAATCAACAATTTCAGCTCCGTCTCCCACATTTACATAATCAAACAGCACTGAATTCTCCACCCTGCCACGTATCCGGCAACCCTCGGAAATAATACTTCTTTTTATCTCCACATTGCCGGACATACAACATGGCGGATAGCGGCGGGGCGGCGTAAATATTTCCCATTTGTCGTCATATAAATTAATTTTGGGAAATTCCCGGATTAAATCCATATTCGCTTCCCATAAACTCTCTACTGTTCCCACATCTTTCCAATAACCCCTGAACTTATAGGCGTACATCCTTTCAGCCGTTAACAACATTGACGGAACGATATTTTGGCCGAAATCATGTTCAGACGCGGCGTAATCCTCATCAACTTTCAGGTATTTCTTTAACCGGCTCCATTTAAATATGTAAATTCCCATAGAAGCCAAGTTGCTTTTCGGTTTTTGGGGTTTTTCTGAAAACTCGGTAATTAATCCGTCTTCAGCTACGTTTAGAACTCCAAATCTCGACGCTTCTTCCCAAGTTACCGAAGTAACGGCAACAGTTGCGTCGGCATTGTTTTTTTTGTGGAAATCCAGCATCTTCCCATAATCCATTTTGTAAATGTGGTCGCCTGACAGAATTAATACATACTCAGGATTAAACTCTTCGATAAACTTAATATTCCGGTAAACGGCATTGGCAGTCCCGGTATACTTTCCACCGGTTTCATAAGAGGGCAAGAAATGTACGCCACCACCCGGGCCGTCCAGGCCCCACGCCCGTCCATCGCCGATATATAGATGCAATTCAAACGGCCGGTACTGAGTCAATATCCCTATGGTATCTATCTCCGAATGTTTACAGTTACTCAGAGTAAAATCAATTATCCTATATTTACCTCCAAAGTGGATTGAGGGTTTAGCAACATCTTTAGTTAACGCTCCAAGTCTTGCGCCTTTTCCTCCGGCAAGAACCATTGCAATGCATTCTTTTTGTACCATAATTAACCCTCCCTCATAAATTTAAAATGTATCAGTTGATTTGTTATCTATCGGTCGGAGGATTTAAGTCTTCTAATAAGGTTGCGGCATATTTAAATAAGGTCTGTTCGTCTTTCAGCCATATTTCAATTGTAGAGGGGTCTATTATCCAATTATGATACACGAAAGTCCTGATACTATTGCAGAATACGGCCATCGCATGCGAGTCCAGCGGTGCCAGCCTGCCGATTTCAACAGCTCTGTTAAAAATGGCTTCCACAAACTCAATCCCTTCTTGCACAGTATATTTTTTGGATATTTCTTTGGCGCGTTCATCTACAAACCTTCTATGAAAGATAATTTTACTTATGTTTATCAGTAAATCTCTGTATTCCGATTTGAACTCGTAGCTGACGCTATTTATTATATCCAACAAACTCCCTCTTCTGAGTACAGGCTCCAAATCTTTTAAACTCGGCCTGTCGGCAATAAAATAATGGCAATAAAAATCGTAAATAGTATCCATTATTTCCTGTTTCGATTTGAAGTGATTATACATTGCCGACTGCCTTATCCCAACCGCGTCCGTTATATCTTTAATGGCGACAAGCTCATAAGATTTTTCCGCAAACAAGCTTACCGCCGTTTCGAAAATTTTCTTTTTTGTCCCTCCGAACTTTAAATAATGTTGCCCGTTTGATTTTTTACTTTTCAAAGGACACCCCGCCGTATCCGGTATAAACCAAACTCCAGCTCGTTTGATGGCTCCTTCGATTTTTCCTTGTCGGCACAAGGACTGAATATACCTTGCCGAAACATTCCATTCGGCCGCTTTTTCTTCTATAGTCTTAAAGTGATGCATCTGAAACCCCTTAATATCTACTTGCCATTATTGATTAACTGGCGCTTTTAAATCAGTTAATAATATTGTAGCATATTTGAATAATTTTTGCTCAATACCCAACCAATTTTCAAGGTTTTCGACCGAGGGGCTTATTATCCAATTATAAAGCAAAAAAATCCTGATACTATTGCAAAATACGGAAATCGACTGTGTATCTGTCGGCGCAATCCTGCCGATTTCTACCGCTTTGTTAAAGACTGCTTCTACAAACTCAATTCCTTCTTTAACAAAAAATAGTTCAGATATTTCTCTGGCGCGCTCGTCCATGCTCTTCCTGAGAAAAATTATTATACATATGTCTATCATCACTTCTTTATAATCTTCATCAAATTCGTAAGTAACTGAATTCATTATATCCAATAAACTACCTGTTCTGATTATAGGCTCCAAATCTTCCAAGCTAGGCCTGCCCGCAGTAAAGTGATGGCAAAAAAGATCATAAATGGCATCCAATATTTCCTGCTTGGATTTGAAGTGGTTATACAGCGCCGACTGTCTTATCCCAACCTCATCAGTTATGTCTTTAATAGATACCGAGTCATACGATTTTTCCGCAAATAGTTTCACCGCCTTTTCAAAAATTTTTCTTTTTGTCCCGTTAAACTTTAAATAACGTCCGTTTGATTTTTTATTTTTCGCGGGATTAGACGCGATAGCCGGTATAAACCAGACTCCAGCGCGTTTAATTACCCCGTCGATTTTTCCCTGCCTGCACAAAAACTGAACGTACCTTTTAGAAACCCGCCATTCAATAGCTTTCTCTTCTATCGTTTTAAAGTTATTCATGAAGTACCCCTCCAATTTGCAACATCTAGGGCGTGTTTGAAAACTATCCCAACGCCCACTAACGGCGCTTTCTAAGCCATACTTAGTTAAAACTTCTTGAAATAAGGTAATTGTATACTCGCGAAATTTTGCCTAGTCTGGCTCAAAAATCGCTCGTTATTGGTCATAGTGCTAGTTTCCAAACACGCCCTAGTTAACTCCCAACTATTTTTTAAAATAAACATTTTTAAAACTAAGATAATATTGAACCGGCGCTCAAAAATATTTATTTCTATTTAATTTTTCGAGGGGTTTATTATTCAATTTTAAAGCCCGCAAAAAACATTTTAAATATATCCAAAACTGTCCATCTGCAACACTCCAAATACATGAACTTAAAATCATATAACGCCTTATCTTTGCAATACTAATGATTAATAGTTCATTATTTCCTTATGCAATGCAAATTATATGAACTATTAATCATTAGTATACTACGCGTATCCTGAAATTGCAATAGGATTTCTATAATTTTCCCCCCTGTTCTTTCTGATAAATTGATTTATTTTTAACGGTACAATTTTTCATTATATCCAGCGAAAATCTTTTCACGCTAAATAAAAACTGAAAGACCTCCAGCTAAGTCTGGATTATCTTGACTTAGCTGGAGGTCTTTCAGTTTTTATTCGGGTTAGCCTAATTTTTCCTTTTGCGCCACCATATATAAATATAAACAATTGTTACCAGAAAGACTATTGTCCAAAGCCTGAACATGTTTTCACCGGCGTAAACAAGGTCATGTCCTAAAAGAACCTTTATCACTACCGGTGGAAGTTTGCCAATTACGGTCGCTAAAAAAAAGTCTTTGAAAGAAATCCGGCTTATTGCCGCAACGGCTGTAATAATTCCTGACGGAGCTAAAGGTAAGAGGCGGGCGATTAAAAGAGCTTTAAACCCATTTTTAGCGCTGTATTCGTCCACCTTTTCTAAATAGGAGCTGTTCTTTATTCTAGCCTCAATAGGTTGGCGAAAGAAATATCTGGCGAAAACAAACATAAAAATTGCGCCTATTACTTCTCCCACCCAGGAAATTACCGTTCCCCAGGCTAAACCGTAAACAATGCCTGCCGCCCCAGACAAAATCATAAACGGAAAGACAATGGTAAATGTCATTACGACAAAGAGCGCCAGTGTTACAAGTATACCTGCCGCTCCGAAAGAACGGAGGTATTCCGCCAAGGCTTCTATGTCGCCATGCCGGATAATGGCATAGGCATTAGAAAAAAAATCAGGAGCCGTTAAATAAGCTGCTCCAAGCGCACCGAATATTGCCAGCCAACCCCAAATTTTACTCATTGTCCGTTAAAAGCCTCCTAATATATTTCAGCAAAAAACTTGTCAATCAAACTTCAAATTTATGTCAACTCAAGTCAAGATTTTTTTTAGAAACTTTTTATGCATAAAAACCCTAATGGCAGGCGATACTAGAAATGTAAATTTTTCTCCTCTCCCATAATTGGCGGCGACAGCCGCCGTTTTTTTTTATCCTATTTTCAATTCTTCCCCGTTTACGCAAGACTTTTTATTATATTCTATGATGTGTTACCTCAACCAAACAAGTTTAACTGTTCAGTTTCTTCTTCTCTAGCAATATTGTACTTAGAAATATTACCATCCCATACTTCGTCAATAGGAATAGCGCCTCGATTTATCAACTCCATATTTCCCTTATATGCTGTGTTATTCCAACAAAATGTAACACACCAATGATTATGAAAATTATCAACAGCCCCGTTCCAGGTTCCACCCTTATTATAATCAGCTTTGACAATAACTGTAACATCTGATTGCGCATATATAAATTTATTACGCATCATAGCAATTCCGGTTGTAAATCCTGCGTCAGGTTTTGCCGCGGATAAAATTAATAGCCGATTATTTATTAAGACGTTCATTATATTCCTAGATTTTATTTTTTTTATTAATGAGTCGGAAATATATTCTATGCAAAAATTTTCATTTTTTATTGAAGTGATTGACGATACAGAATCAATGCCTTTAGCGCCGCCTGAAACAACAGCAAATCCATTTTTATTTATTTTTGTTACAATTGCGACTGTAAAAGCCTCGTCATTTATACCAATGCTTCTTGAGCCGACAAATCCAATACATCTTTTATCGGTAATCTCCGGATTACCGGCATAAAATAAAATCGGCGGACAAGATTTACCGAGCTTCCTTTTCAAAGTTTTAGGATAGCAACTGTCCGCTCTTGTCATAATATGTATACCCATATTAGCATATTTTTCTATTTCAAACGCAATACTTCCGCTTCTGTCAATCAATCTATTAATGCGCTGTACTTCATCCTTGTTAAAATTCAGTTTGCTTTCAAAATCGTCATTTGTGAAAGACAAAAGCTCATACGGCTGAAGCTTATTATTGAGCAATTTATCCGCAAGCTTTGTCCATTCCGCAGGTCCAAATGGTTTCACATTCTCCCCTATACAAAGATGACCGCATAATATTATAATCGCCATTGAATTTTGATTCATACTTAGGTTACTCCTCTTTTTGACTACTATCCGCCAACGCGAGCGGGACAAATTCAACACAAGACGCTTGGCCAAACTCACCGCAAAATCCTGAACAATATTGCTCCTGAGTGATGGCACACAGGTTATTGTCTTTATATTATTTTCAGTTATAACCCTTTTTAATATACTTGCGCTTTTGCCAACAAGTTCTTCGCAAAAACGCTTTTCAACCGAATATTTACAAAAATTAAAGTCGAATATAATAATATTATATATTAATACAATAAAAAATACCAGAAGGTTCTGAGAGACAATTGTTCCCCAGACCTTCTAGTATTTTTATTTATAGTTACTTCTTCATCTTCTTTAACTCATCCAGCAGGCAATCGTTCAGCACTTTTATATAAGTGCCTTTCATCCCCAGAGACTTGGACTCAATAACCCCGGCGCTTTCGAACTTGCGCAAAGCATTGACGATTACCGAGCGGGTAATACCTACCCTGTCCGCTATCTTGCTGGCCACCAAAAGCCCTTCGTTTCCTTCCAATTCACTTAAGATATGAATAACAGCCTCCAGCTCCGAATAAGACAACGTGCCTAAAGCAACTTGCACCGTGGCCTTTTTTCTGGCTTCCTCTTCTATTTTTTCACTCTGCTGACGTAAAATTTCCATGCCGACGACAGTAGACCCATATTCGGCCAGAATAAGGTCGTCGTCATTAAAAGGCACATTAAATTTCGCCACAAGTAAAGTACCTCTCCTGTTGCCAGCGCCATGAATCGGTACAATTGTGGTAAATTTTTTATCATACATACAGGCGGTGTCGGAACTAAAAGTACACATGCCGCCTTCCAGTTGAATATTAGGCATAGTTTGGTCAATTTTCCGCAACCATTCTACATAACGCTCCGGGAATTGACCTTGGCTAATCACTTTATCCCGCATCAACTCGCATTCGAAATCGTCTTGCAAAGCGTATCCTACAATATCTCCGTCATTACTAACAATATATATATTGGAATTCATTACATCGCTAAGTATGTTGGCTATTTTCGCATATTCCAAGTTTTCCGACTTTTGCAATAATTTATTGATAATCCGGGTACGTTCTAATAATGTTGCCACAAAAATTTCCACCTTTCCTTTTTGACAATAAATACTATTATAATATAAAGTGGCTCAAATCTTGGTCTACTACGATATGCTCAAGTTTTGCCTTTACATATTCGCGATTAATTACCACTGATTTCTCTTCGATATCAGGAGCCTCGAACGACAAATCTTCCAACAGTTTTTCTAAAATAGTGTGCAATCGGCGAGCTCCGATATTTTCGGTCTGGACATTTACTTTGCAAGCTATATCCGCCAATTCGTCTATAGCGTCTTCGGTAAACTCTATAGTCATACCTTCAGTTTCCAGGAGGCTTATATACTGCTTAATCAAGGCGTTGGTTGGTTCGGTTAAAATCTGCCTGAAGTCTTCTTTAGACAAACTGGTTAATTCTACCCTTATTGGAAACCGGCCTTGCAGTTCCGGGATAAGGTCGGAAGGTTTAGCAACATGAAAAGCTCCGGCGGCAATAAATAAAACATGGTCGGTTTTTACCGGCCCGTACTTAGTGACAACTGTCGACCCTTCGACAATAGGCAGTATATCCCTCTGAACTCCCTCCCTGGAAACATCCGGGCCGGAAGACTTGCCTCGTCCGGTAATTTTATCAATCTCATCCAAGAATATTATCCCTGATTTTTCAGCCAGCGAAACTCCCTGATTTATCACTTCATCCATGTCGATTAGCTTTTGGGACTCTTCCTGAATGAAGATTTTACGAGCGTTGGCTACGCTTACTTTGCGTTTCTTTTGTTTTTTCGGCAGGATACTGCTGAGCATATCCTGAAAATTCATTCCCATTTCTTCAATTCCGGTACCTGCAAACATACCCATTACCGGCTGGCTGTTGTCTTCCACTACAATTTCGATTAATTCCTCTTCAAGTTCTCCGCTTTCCAGCCTCTTTCGCCACCAATTGCGTCCGGCGGCAAAATTTTCGGAAGTATCTTTTTCCTGGCCGGAGTCCGCATTGGCGGGATAAGTTTGCATTCCGGCGGAAAATAACGCCTCAAACGGGTTGCGGGGGCTTTCCTTTTTATTCGTGGGAACGAAACAATCTATAATCCGTTCATTGGCAAGTTCCTGGGCTTTATCAGCAACCTCCGCCAGTTTGTTTTGTTTAACCATCCTGATGGAAGTTTCGATTAGTTCTCTTACCATGGACTCTACATCCCGGCCAACATAACCGATTTCGGTGAACTTGGTTGCTTCGACTTTAACAAACGGAGCGTTTACCAATTTGGCCAACCGTCTGGCGATTTCCGTTTTGCCCACTCCGGTAGGGCCAATCATTAATATATTTTTGGGAATAACTTCGTCTTTTAGTTCTATAGGCAGCTTTTTACTGCGCCATCTGTTACGCAAGGCCACAGATACCAATTTTTTGGCCTGATGTTGCCCTATGATGAATTTATCTAATTCGGCCACTATTTGTTTAGGCGTCAATTCAAGCAAATTCACCCCTCCTTTATTCTATTACAAAATAATATTACAATTCTTCAATAGTAATGTTAGTATTGGTGTAAACACAAATTCCAGCGGCAATAGTAAGAGCATTTTTGGCAATTTCGGCAGCGGTAAGTTCCGTATGCAAAACAAGAGCCCTAGCTGCGGCCAGCGCATACGCCCCGCCTGAACCAATGGCGGTCAACCCGTCTTCCGGTTCGATTACTTCCCCGTTGCCGGATATAATCAGCAGGTGTTCTTCGTCTGCAACAATTAAAAGGGCTTCCAGTCTTCTGAGCACCCGGTCAAGCCGCCAATCTTTGGCCAGCTCCACCGCAGAGCGCATCAAAATTCCATTAAACTCTTCCAATTTTTCCTCGAACTTACTAAACAAAGTAAAAGCGTCGGCTACCGACCCGGCAAACCCGGCCAATATCTTTCCATGATGCAAACGGCGGACTTTTTTGGCGTTATTCTTCATAATGGTATTTGAACCAAATGTTACCTGCCCATCGCCTGCCAGCGCTATTTTTCCCATTTCGTCTAACGGCCACAATTGTTGTAGCGTGAAACATCAGAACACCTCCTCTATATAAAAATTTATATGAAATTCATATAATATATATATAAAAATCTAATATGATCTGAATTATATGAAATTTATGAACGCGGATGTGAAGTTTTATAGATTGCTTTCAGCCTTTCAGTCGTCACATGGGTGTATAACTGGGTTGTGGAAAATTAACATGGCCTAACAGTTCTTGTACGGAACGCAAATCAGCCCCGTTATCCAAAAGATGAGTCGCAAAAGAATGTCTTATAGTATGAGGACTTACTTTTTTGGCTAACGCCATAATTTTTACATATTTTTCAACTATTCGCCTTACACTTCTGTCGGAAAGCGCCGTCCCTCTGAAATTAAGAAACAAATTGTCTTGAGGAGCTAAATCCTTTTTCACTGAAAGCCTGGGGCGGGCAGATTTCAAATACCTTTCAATCGCTGTGACAGCCGTTTTCCCTATAAGCACAATTCTTTCTTTAGAACCTTTGCCTGTAACTATTATAGTCCGTCCCGGAATATCCATATCTCTAAAACAAATCCCCGCCAGTTCACTGACTCTCACTCCGGTTGCGTATAAAAGTTCCAGAACCGCCCTGTCTCTCAACCCAACAAACTGCTCTCATTAGGCAATTTTAATAAATCTTTAATTCATTAGTATCCAAAAAAACGGGGAGACGTTTTTCCAGCTTGGGAGTTTTTACGGCTTTGCAAGGATTTTTCAGATATAATATTTTCCCGGCACAAAAAGCGAAAAAAAGACCTTATCGCCGCAATCTTACGCTTAATAGTAGACCTGGCATATTCTTTATTTCTTAGTTCGCCAGATAACTTCGTATAAATATATGATTGACTTTATCAAATAACGCATCTTGAGCGTTACTATCCTCAGCAAAGGCTATAAAACTCAAAATATCGGCCTGATAGCTGCTTATAGTATGCCTGGATGCGTTTTTTTCAATTTTTAGATATAAGATAAAGTTGTCGATAAACTTATAAGCATTATCCAAATGCTTTGACATATTTCACCTGTTTGTCCCTAAACCTTGTTTATTTAATATTTATAATATTTTAAAATATTTTAATTATAACTTATGATAAAATATACCACACTTGCGAAAACTGCGCAACAGCATAGTTACAATTTTCACTCAATAATTTTTTCTATTTCCGCAAGAGCCCTTTCTGCAATCAGGGCGTTTTTTAATTTTTTATCTTTCAGTTTTTTAACGCCAGGTTTTTTTTTCTAAGCGGAGGCATCAAGCCAAAATTAATATTCATAGGCTGAAATTTAAGTTTGTTTTGGCTGGGGGAAGAGATATAATGACACAGCGCTCCATGAGCCGTCTCAGGCGGAAAAATGGCCGGAGAACTCCCTGTTATTAATCTGGCGGCATTAATTCCGGCAACAAGTCCGCTGGCCGCGGATTCTATATATCCTTCCACTCCTGTAATCTGTCCGGCAAAAAATATGTCGTCATATTCAATCATTTGCAGGGTTGGGCGTAAAATCCGGGGGGAGTTTATAAATGTGTTTCTGTGCATAACCCCAAACCGGACAAATTCCGCATTTTCAAGTCCGGGGATAAGACCGAACACCCGCTTTTGTTCAGACCATTTAAGGTGGGTCTGGAAGCCGACAATATTATATAAAGTGGCGGCATAATTATCCTGCCGCAATTGGACTACAGCGTACGGTCTTTCGCCTGTTTGGGGATTTTCAAGTCCTACAGGTTTTAACGGCCCAAAACGCATGGTTTCACTACCTCGTCTGGCCATTTCTTCAATAGGCATACAGCCTTCAAAAAATATTGGTTTTTCAAACTCTTTTAAGGGAACTGCCTGAGCATTAACCAATTCTTGACAAAAAAACTCATATTCTTCTTTATTCATCGGGCAGTTTAGATAATCCCGGCTAAAGTCGTCTTTATTGGCTTCGTCTCCCGGATTATGGCATCAGTTACCGCTTCTTTTTTATCATTGGACATAGTTGCTTTTTTGCCGTAGCGGGAAGCAAAATATATTTTTTCAAAGTTAAGCGATTCTACTGTTACAATAGGGGCGGCAGCGTCATAAAAATACAGGCTTTCTCTACCTGTTAGCTTGCCTATGGCTCCTATTAGAGATTCTGAGGTAAGCGGGCCGGTAGCTATTATGAGAGGTTTATTTTCCGGCAATTCTTTTATTTCGGAGCTTATTATATTTATTTTAGGATGGGTCAACAAAGCTTTGGTTATATATTGACTAAAAGCTCCACGGTCAACGGCTAAGGCTCCTCCAGCCGGGACTTGTGTAGCATCGGCTGCTTTCATGACCAAAGAATTTAGGCGGCGCATCTCTTCTTTTAAAAGTCCTGCCGCATTTTCGATATTGTTTGCCCGCAGAGAATTGCTGCAGACCAGTTCTGCAAACAGCCCCGTATGATGAGCCGGAGTCATTACTTTAGGCCGCATTTCATAAAGTTCTACTTGAACTCCGGCGTTGGCAATTTGCCAGGCCGCTTCGCTTCCGGCCAATCCCGCCCCTATAATTTTTACTTTATCCATGGGGACTTTAACCACTTTTTCTACCCCGTTTCTTTTTAACCCCAAGCTGGTGTCCGTCATTCTGGACAAGAGCTGCCTGATTCTCAGAACAGGCCGGATTACCGCAACGCATCGGAATATCCTGAGCATCTTCCTTATTTTTACTCCCGGGTTTTTGCCGTACCATGAAAGACCGGCACACCGGGCAAGTCTCTTTTAGAGGCTGGTCCCAGGTTGTAAAGTCACAATCCGGGTATTTTTCGCAGCCGTAAAATATCCGGCCCCTTTTAGTATTCCTTTGGGCAATGGCTCCGCCGCATTTCGGACAGACAGCCTCGGTTAATTTTAGGATAGGCTTGGTATTGCGGCAGTTTGGAAACCCTGGACAAGCCAGAAAGTCACCATACCGCCCCTGCTTTATCACCATCATTTGCCCACAATTTTCACACGGCACATCAGGAAACCTGCACCGGAAGCTCCACAGGGCCTATGGCTTCTTCCGCGTAAGCCAGTTCCTTTATAAAAGGCTTATAAAATTCTTCTAAAACCTCCGTCCAGGAAATTTCTCCTTCGGCAATTTCGTCCAATTGATTTTCCATGCCAGCCGTAAACTCAACATCTACAATTTTAGTAAAATATTCTTTTAACAAATCAACTACCAAAAAACCTAATTCGGTAGGTTCAAATTTCTTTTCAACCCTTTTCACATAACCGCGGGTGACAATGGTCTCAATCGTCGGAGCGTAAGTGCTAGGACGTCCTATCCCTTTTTCTTCCATTGTTTTAACCAAAGTAGCTTCGGTAAACCGGGGAGGAGGCTCTGTAAAATGCTGTTTAGGCAAAACCTCTGAAAGTTTGAGTTTTTGACCTGCTTTCAAATTAGGCAAAAGTTTATCTTGGTCCAAAAAAGCCATCTCATCGCCGTTATTTATGGACGCTTCATTTTTTTCTTTCTTTTTGGCTTTTACGGCGCTGAACGCCGCCTGGTATCCCGGAAATTTTAATTGAGAACCGGTAGCCCGAAAAATATAATTTCCGGCGGCAATATCAACCGTCAGCGTATCGTAAATTGCCGGTACCATTTGGCTGGCTACGAAACGTTCCCAAATTAGCGTATATAATTTATATTGCTCTTTCGACAAATTTGAGACTAAAGAACTTGGATTTAGTTGTACGTTTGACGGACGAATTGCTTCATGGGCGTCCTGCGATTTTTTATTCGCATATACCGGCGGTTCAGCCGGCAAAAAATTTTCGCCGTATTTATCTTTAATAAACTCTTTGGCTTCCGCCTGGGCAATTTCGGCAACTCTGGTCGAATCTGTCCGCATATAAGTAATAAGACCCACTTGCCCGGCACTGCCAATATCCAGCCCTTCATATAATTGTTGGGCTATTATCATAGTTTTCTTGAAGTAAACCCAAGTTTCCGGGAGGCTTCCTGTTGGAGGCTGCTGGTAGTAAAAGGCGGGTAGGGATTGCGTTTTCTTTCCCGTTTTTTTACATTGGTTACAATATAATCTTGGTCTTTAATTTCGGCAATAATTTTTTTAGCTTGCTCACCGTTATTAATAGCAAGATTTTTCCCATTCAAACTAATAAGAAGCGCGTCAAACAATTTAGCGTCCGCTTTGTCATCTGTTTCCAACCGGGCTGTAATTGTCCAATATTCTACGGCTATAAATTCCTGAATTTCTTTTTCCCGGTCACAAATTATCCTTACCGCTACCGACTGAACGCGTCCGGCGCTAAGTCCTTTTCTTACTTTACGCCATAAAAGAGGACTTAATTTGTAACCTACAATACGGTCCAATATCCTCCTGGTCTGTTGGGCAAATACTCTTGATGAGTCAATGCTCCTGGGTTTTTTTACCGCCTGTTGGATAGCTGGTTTGGTTATTTCGTTAAACTCAATCCGGCAAGCAGTTTTATCGGGAATATTTAAAATATGGGCCAAATGCCAGGCAATGGCCTCGCCTTCTCTATCCGGGTCTGTCGCTAAATATATATCCTTGGCTTTTTTGGCGGCTGTTTTCAGGTTTTTTATCAAATCGCCTTTTCCCCGGATATTTATATATTTGGGCTCAAATTGGTTTTCCAGGTCTACCCCAAATTGGCTTTTGGGCAAATCTCTCAGGTGTCCGAAAGATGCTTTTACTTGAAAATTTTTCCCTAAAAATTTTTCAATAGTTTTTGCTTTTGCTGGAGATTCCACTACAACTAGGGATTTATTCACCTATTTCCCTCCCAGGCGGTATGAATTACGGATGTAGCGCCGGCCGCTAAGCTCTGTCACCAAATCTTTCAGTCCCAGATTCAGTAAGGCGCAGGCAACTTCTGTCGGCTGTAAGTTGGTTTTTAGGACTATTTCTTCCATACTGAGCGCGGTTTCGCATTCCAATGCTTCGTATATTATTTTTTCTTGGCCGGAAATTTGGAGTTGGTCTGGTTTTTCGGTTGAATTTACCATTTCTTTATATTTATCTTTTTTACTCTCAGACTTATAATCCCAGTCATATTCTTCCAAAACATCTTGGACGCCGTCAACTAATTTAGCGCCGTTTTTAATCAGCTTGTTAGTTCCTTTGCTGGTTTCGGAAAAGATGCCTCCAGGAATAACAAACACATCCCGGCCTTCATCTAAAGCAAAGTCGGCTGTTATTAAAGCGCCGCTCCTCTCTCCGGCTTCCACTATGACCACGCCTTTTGACATGCCGCTTATAATTCTGTTGCGCGACGGAAAGTTATAATGATGCGGCGGAGTCCCTGGCGCGTATTCCGATACTACCGCTCCGTTTTCGGCAATGGTTTCTAATAATCCACCGTTTTCCGGCGGATAAACAACATCCACTCCGCAACCTAGAACCGCAATTGTCTGACCTGCCGCCAACGCTCCCTGATGGGATGCGGTATCAATGCCTCTGGCTGCGCCGCTGACTATGCATATTTTTTCTGAAGCCAAATTTGCCGAAATACGGGCGGCATTTTTTCCATACGCTGTTGCTTGTCTGGAGCCTACTACGGCAATCATTTTCTCGGTTTGGGGTAAAGTTCCCCGATAATACAATATATGGGGCGGGTTTGATATGTGCTTAAGAAGTGAAGGATATTCTTCCTCGTCGATACTGCATAGTTTGATTTCTTTCTTTTGCCATTGTCCACCAAGTTCTTGAATATCCAATTTTTGACGCAAGGTTAACAGATTATTACAGATTGTTTCTCCCAACGCCTTAGACAAAATCAACTCTTTTCTGTCAGCTTCCCAAGCTTCCTGGGCGCTGCGAAAATATCTCAGCAAGGCTTTTATTCGGGCGCAACCTAACCCTGATGCCATTTGAAGCGCCGCCAGATGAATTTTTTCCATTATCTTTATCCTCCAACTTAAATACCTTCCTAGATTATTCAAAATATCAAAAGCGGCGTAAGGCTGTTTTATGGCTGCCGCCTTTTGTTTTAACCGGCCAGTATATCTGGCTCATTAATAAGTATTTGTTCCAAAGCGGTGGTTAATTCTTCAGAAGATTTTATTAAAACAGCCGCTCCCTTACCTGTAAGATAACGGGCATTTGCTTCTTCCTGTCCCGGTAAGGGCCGGTATATTATAAGTGGCAAATTGCTAGAAAGAGCTTCGGCGGAAGTCATCCCACCGGGTTTAGTGATTAAAATGTCCGATACCGCCATTAGTTCATGAATATTATCAACATATCCGCAAAGTTTTACTTGGTGAGGTGTTTTATTTAAATAAGAGGACAAATGTTCATACATGGACTTATTTTTGCCTGTCACAATAATTATTTGCAGTTTTAACAGGTTATTGATTTTATTATTTAGATTTTCCAAAATTTCAGGCATAGGCAAAATCCCAGCCCCTCCGCCCATAATTAGTAGAGTTGGCTTATCTTCGGCCAATTCCAGTTTATTATATAGGGTCTGTTTGTCCGGCGCTCGGCAAAAAACGGGCAAAATGGGTATGCCAGTTACCTTAATATGGTCTTTCTTAACTCCGTTAGCCGCCAAATATTCGGCCATTTCGGCAGTAGCCACAAAATAACGGTCAAATTCAGGATATACCCATAATCTATGGACAACATAATCGGTAATTACGGCAACTAGAGGGATTTTAAGTTTTCCCTGTTTTTTTAAATCTGCGGCAAGTCCAGCGGCGGTGGCGTGAGTACAGATTATAAGTTCCGGATTATGTTCCAGAATAAAATTGCTCATTCTACCAGAAAGATAATTATTGATAAATTCTCTGGCTTTAAAATCAGATTTATTTTCATTTCCGGCATTATACATCTTGCCGTAAATTTGCGGAAAAATTCTAAGTATTTTTAAGTAACCATTCAAAATCAACTTTCCGATAGTCGGCGAAAAAAAATCAAAGACATTACAGATTATCGGTTTAACGTCTTTATACTCGGAAAGCATGGTCTCTGCGACAGCTTCCGCAGCTTTGGTATGTCCGTCTCCAATTGGCGCACTTATTAAAAGAATTTTTTTTGTTGTCATATTTTCTAATTATAATTCGTTAGAATTCTTTTTTTAATTTCTCGAAAATTTTCGAATGGTACTTTTCCACCAGGGTAGTATCTGTAGTTAGGTCAAGAAGTTCCCGACAGGATTTTTCTTTATAAACCGGAATATCACCCGCAATCTCAAAGAGCGGAACAAGGACAAAGTTCCTCTCAGGCAAACGCGGGTGAGGAAGAATCAAATTTTCGCTAATTATAGCAATATTATCATAAACAAGCAAATCAATGTCAATATTTCTCGGCCCCCAGCGAATGAGCCTTTGCCTCCCCATCTGCTTTTCAATATCAAGACAGGCCGCTAGCAGTTGGTGAGGGGATAGTTCGGTGGTTATTCGGATAACCGCGTTCAAAAAATCGGGCTGTTCGGTAAAACCTACCGGTTCAGTCTGATATAGAGAAGATATATTCTCTACTTTTATATCATTATGCGCATTTAAAAGTTTTATAGCCAAAATTAAATTTTTTTCTCTGGTGTTATCCCCATCTTCGATATTTGACCCCAAACCTAAAATAATCATAATTATCTGCTCTGGGTAAGTTCCACTTCCACATAATCAAGAACCCCGCTAATATGAACAGAGGGTTTTCGCACCCGGACGGTCACTTCTTTTGCAAACGAGTACATTTCAAAAATTTCTTCGATAATTTTAGCGTTTAAAGCTTCCAGCAAGGTATACCTAGTGTTTTCCACTATATGTTTTGCTTTATCATAAATCAAAACATAATCAACAGCGTCTTTTAGTTGGTCGGTTCGTCTGGCTTCGGCAAAATCCCCTTTTATTTCCAAGTCCACATGAAACCGCTGCCCCAATTCCCGTTCAAATTCATACACGCCATGAAAACCGTAAAATATCATATTTTTTAAAGTAATTTTGTCGCTCATTAAAATTCCTCCATTATTAATTATTAATAGCGTCAGTCATTCTGGCTATGCGAACCATTGGCTTGACGTCGTGAACGCGCGCACAATTTGGGCTCCTTTAATAATCCCGACGGCTACAGTGGCTCCGGTGCCTTCAACCCGTTCGGTTGCCGGAAGGTCAAGCGTTTTGCCGATAAATAATTTGCGAGAAGTCCCAAGCAAAATAGGGCAGTCCAGCGCTTTGAGTTCGTCCAGGCGGGACATGACTTCCAAATTTTCAGCCAGGTTTTTCAAAATCCAATTCCCGGGTCTATAATGAATTTATCTGGTTCAATACCGGCTTCTAAACCAATTTCTATACTTTTGCGCAAAAATTGGCAGATATGGGACATAACATCCCGTTCATATTCAACTTCTTCCTGATTATGCATAATTACGACAGGCGCTTTGAATTCCGCTATAACTTTGGCCATTTCGGGTTCAAACTGAAGCCCCCAAATATCGTTTATTATATGAGCCCCGGCTTTCAGCGCCTCTTTGGCCACGCCAGCCTTATACGTATCAATAGAAACAGGAACCGGAGAAATCGCTAAGCACCTTTTCCAGCACAGGCATAAGTCTTTCCAGTTCTTCCTGAGCGGACACTTTGTTAGAACCATACGGCCTGGTCGATTCAGCACCTATGTCGATAATATCGGCACCGTCATCAATTAATTCTTGGGCGTGACGCACTGCCAAATCTAATTTATTGAATTTACCGCCGTCGGAAAAAGAATCTGGCGTAACGTTCAATATCCCCATAACTAGCGTGCGTCCAGGAGCGATTGTTAATGATTTATCAGGCCAATCGTAATTTCGGTATAAGGATCGGGATTTTTCCCAAGAGTTAATAATAGTTTCAATTTCGGCGGCAATTTGTTTAAGCCCCCAAGGTTGAAGTTTTAAAATATTTATTGCCTGTTTATATTGTTTGAGTGTAGCGCTTACCAGGACATCAGTATATTCGACGCTAAAATTGGCCGCTTCTCTGGTTACGGCCACTTCTCCGCCCCTTTACTGAGCATAGTTTGTTTTAAGATAAGCGCCGCCTTGGTTTTGACTTTTTCTATTTTTATGGTTCTAAATACCGACTTGTCTGACATCAGGTTTATGCCGAAATCGTCGCAGCCTATTTTTGTCAGTTCTCGTAATGCTTTTTCCCTATTTTCTATAAAAATTACCCTGGAGTTATAATCCATAAAAAGTCCTCCCGATATATCTAAAAATAAATATATTTATCCATTTATTGTATCACAAAATTATTAAGATAAATATGAAAATGGCCTATTTTTTCAAAACGCTTCTGGCATCGTTTCTAAACTGGATTGCCTCGGCAATATGGGAAGTGTTAATAACCGGAGAGCTTCCAAATCCGAAAGAGTCTGAGCAACCTTTATAATGCGGTCATAGCCCCTGGCGCTCAAATGCATTTTTTCAAACGCCTGTTCCAATAACTTTTTGGGAGTCATCCGACAATTTACATATCCGTTTAATATGCTTGTGAGTCATCTGGCTGTTAGCGTTAAGCCCCCACTCTCTAAGCCGTTCTCTTTGGATATCTCTGGCCGCTTCCACCCGTTTTTTTATTTGGCTTGACGACTCTTCTTTGGTTTTAGTAACCAGGTCGGCATATTCAAGGCGCGGCACAAATATGCTCAAATCAATCCGGTCTAATAACGGCCCCGAAATTTTTTTATTATATTTTTTTATTTCTACTGAAGAACAAGAGCAATTATCAGTGCCGTCATTTTTGCGGCCGCACAAACAAGGGTTCATTGCCGCTACCATCATAAATTTGGCAGGAAAACAAAAAGAGGCGTTCACTCTTGATATTGTAACTTCGCCGTCTTCTATAGGCTGGCGCAAAGCTTCCAAAACTATCCGCGGAAATTCCGGCAATTCGTCCAAAAACAATACTCCGTTATGACTCAGGGTAACTTCTCCGGGACGGGGTATCCGCCCGCCACCAATCATTCCCGCGTCGGAAATGGTATGGTGGGGACTCCTGAAAGGCCTGTTATTTACAAGTCCCGAATTAGGTTTCAGAAGTCCGGCAATACTGTATATTTTAGTAACTTCAACGCTTCTTTCGAAGTCATATCAGGCAGTATGGACGACATTCTTCTGGCCAGCATTGTTTTTCCAGAACCAGGCGGCCCGGTCATCAGCACATTATGTCCACCTGCGGCGGCAATTTCCAAAGCCCGCTTGGCAACCGACTGTCCCTGAACATCGGCAAAATCTTCACCACCATAATTATTATGACGGTTTCCGTCTTCGGTTACAGGCTTAATAAGTTTGTCCCGTTCCAAATGTTCCACCACTTCCCTTAAGTTTGAGGAAGCGTAAACATTTAGTTCTCCGGCCAAAAGAGCCTCCTGGGAGTTTTCCAAAGCTACCATCATATTTTTTAGTTTAAGTTCCACACAATTGATACTCATAGACAAAATTCCGGTAATTTCCCGGAGTTTGCCTTCCAAGGATAACTCGGCGGCAAACACATAGTTTTTATAATCGTGTCCGCGAAGTTGCCCGCTGGCTGCCAATATGCCTATAGCTATCGGCAAATCAAGTCCTGAACTGATTTTTTTTATATCTGCCGGTGCCAGGTTGACCGTAATGCGGCGGCCTGGAAATTCAAATCCCGCATTTTTTATTGCAGCCCGTACTCTTTCTCTGGACTCGCGCACCGAGGTATCGGCCAAACCTACAATATCAAATGCCGGAATGCCGTTGGCTATATCCACTTCAACCGAAATTAACGCTCCGTTTATACCTAATGTAGTTGAACCGTACGTTTGCGCAAACACAATTTCCCTCCAAAAAACCGCATCTTTTTTTCTCATTATCCGCCAAAGGCATTGACCAGGTGGTTATACTCAAAAAGCTCCCCTTTGCGGAATATTTCCAAAACGTCAAAACGACATGCAACGTTGTTTGGGTTTAGACCGTTCAGATAAATATAACTCAGGGCTGAATTGATGATTTTCCGCTGTTTGCGGATATTGACAGCTTCCGATGGCAATCCGTATTTTAGAGACAAACCGTTTTGGGGAAATTCCTGGTTTTTACCTCAATAAATACTAAACAATCTTTTCGACGGATTTTGGGCTATAATATCTATTTCTCCCATTTTAGTTCTATAATTAGTCTGGAGGATATAATACCCTGATTTTTTTAAAAACTGAGCCGCCGCTTCTTCTCCTTTACGTCCAACTTCCGAGTTTTTTAATTTCAATTAAAAAGCCTCCAAACTATCTGGTTTTCCTACCTTCTAAATAAATTACTCATTTTTTTATCAACGCGGTATACATAGGCCAATATTTCGGCGACCGCTTGATAAAGTTCCGGCGGAATTTCCTTATCAAGCTCCACAGCCATCAACATAGCAGTCAGCGTTTTATTTTGATATACAGGGAATGGAATGCTGTTTAGAAACAGCCACTATTTTATCGGCAATAATCCCTTTCCCTTTAGCTATAACTTTTGGAGCTGAATCGGTATCTTTATCATATTTGATTGCGACAGCTTTTTTATTTAACACCTCGTCTTGTTTGTCAGTCGCCATATCGCTATCATCCCATAATTTTTTTACTATCCTCTATTCTTCATTTGAAATTAATTTCCTTTAAATACTGTATAAATACTACTAAATAGTATAAATACTAAAATACATATACCGCATCTTTGACATCCTGCGCAGCATGGCGTAGTTTTTTTCCTTCCAGCGCCCGCTTGTATTCGTCCGTTTAAATATCCTTCTTCAAACCCCATACTCAAATTATGCCAGGGCAATATTTCGTCTTGTCCTCTGAGACGGTAAAGGTAAAAATCCTCTTCCAAATTACCTTCTGAATTTTCTTTATTATTTTCTTTTATTTGTTTAACTGCTTTTTTCCAACCGTTTATTTCTCCATTGGTTTCTTTCAGCACTTTGCCAAGCCTTCTGTCGCCTCTGGCCAATACGGCCTGAATATACGCTTCCTTATTTGATTCAAACAAAAGCTCTATTCCTTTGGCCTGTTTTAAAGAGTTTCGGATTTTTTTGATTGTTATGGCAATAGATTTTTCATTAGCCATCGGCAGCCATTGAAAAGGGGTAAACGGTTTGGGGATAAACGGATTTATGCTCAAAGTCAGCGTCCCTTTGCCGCCGCATTGTTCCATATGAATTTTCAGATTTTTAGCCATATTTATAATGGCTTCAATGTCTTCTTCGGTTTCACCGGGCAGCCCAATCATTATATACAGCTTCACATTATTAATTCCAGCGGAAACGGCCATTGACACGGCTTTTTTCAAATGGTCGTCACTTAAATTTTTATTTAGGACTTGGCGAAGTCTCAGGCTTCCGGCTTCCGGGGCAAAGGTAATGGTTTTATGGGAGCTTTGAGCCAAAGCCGCCGTCAACGGCAGAGATAACGAATCGGCCCGCAAGGACGCCACCGACATATTGAGCTGTTCATTTTTTATAATTTGGCAAATTTCATCTATTTCAGGGTGGTCTGAGACAGCCGCCCCCACCAGCCCGACTTTATTATAATTATATACTTCTTTAGCTTCTTTTAAAGCTTCTTTTATATTTTCGGCTGAACGCGTCCGAGGCTTTAAAAAACAGTGCCCGGCCATGCAAAACCGGCAATGTCTGCCGCATCCTCTGGCGATTTCAATTAGGAACATATCGTTAAACTCGGCGTCCGACGTTTTGATAACCGTTTTAGCCGGATATTTTTCCAGATTTTCTATATAGAGTTTTTTTACAGGCGCAGGCGCGTTAAATAATACATTGTAGTTTTTTATTGTTCCATCAGGTTTGTAGACAGGCTGATAGTATTTAGGTATGTAAATTCCTTTTAGCTGTGACAGGTTCAAAAGCGTTTGTTCTCTGGGAAGTTTTAATTGGCGGCTTTGGGCGTAAGTATCCAAAATTTCGTGAATAACTTCTTCTCCTTCACCAATTACACACGCGTCCACAAAATCGGCCAACGGTTCCGGGTTAAAAGTCGCGCAAGGCCCGCCGATAATTACCAGCGGGTGTTCTTCCGAACGGTCGGCGCAAAGCTCCGGCACTTTTCCCAAGGACAACATGTTAATTATATTGAAATAATCCATCTCGAATGAAACGGCAAAAGCGATTAAGGAAAATTGATATAACGGTTGCTGATTTTCCAAGCTAAGAAGCGGGGTATTGGTGCGCCGATATTCCGCCAGAGTTTTCTTATCAGGCAGAAAAAACCGTTCGCAGGCAAAATCTCCCCGACTGTTGACTTGGTTATAAATTATATGCATCCCCAGATTGGACATTCCTACCTGATATTCATTAGGATACGCCAAAGCCATAGACTGGCGCGAGCCTGGCGCAAAAATTAAAGCGCCCTGTTCTCCGGCCACGGTCTTTTTTAATTGTGATTTCAGATTCCAGGACAAGCGTTTCACTCCAGTCAAATAAACTTTTCCAGCAATCATAGCATTTTTTAACTATTATTACAACTCTGGCTTTAAAAGATGCTAGCGCTGTAAATTTGCTTGCTTAACTCCTCGTTTTTCTGTTAAGATAGAATTAAATATAAAACTTGTATTTTTTATACTGAAAATGATGGGGGAAGAAAACTTTTAAAAAAAAGTTTTCTTCCCCCAAAGCCACATCTTTCAAAAACTTCACAGAAACTGGCTCGGCTTGCCATACGTGAAAATAGTTCAGATAAACATAAAGGCCAAACAACTATAAGCTTGCCAAATATAGGTACAGGCATAAGGCGTTTAGATTTGCTATACCCATTTCCCTGGAATTTTGCATTAAATGCATTTCCTGTCCACTCGTTGCTCTTTTATTAATTTCTTGTTTCTTTGAAATCAAGAGCATTTTAAAGAAAATCTAATAATATATGGGGAGTATTTGTTTTGAAACAAGTAAGAAAGAAGTTTGTTGGTTTATCTTTTAAAATTTCTATGCTAATTATCCTAATGCTTGCAATGATGTCTAGTGTCATGGTTATCATCAGCTATAACATGTATCGCCAGGAATGTATTGATAATTATGGCTCCATGGCTGTAACTATAGCCAGTACAATATCATCAAACATAGATGGCGATAAATTTTCGGAAATAATGGAATCGGGTGACAAAACAGATTATTGGGAAACAACAAAAGCTTTTTTTGAAAAAACACAAACTGCAACAGGTGCAAAGTTTATTTATGCTGTTACCCCGGAAATAAACCATGAATATCATTATTTCGCCAGTGCATATTATGATGTTCCTATAGGGTTCGCTCAGAGTGATACGTTTTTTGCAAAAGAGATAGGGCTAGCCATAAAATTGGGTAAAAATACATATTCAAAAATATATGACGCCGGCGAGGATGAACACGCCTCTTATGGTCACTTGATTTCAGGCTTTGCGCCTATATTTGATTCTTCTGGAAAAGTTGTTGGGGCGGTTGGTGTTGACATAAATGTTGATAATGCACTTGCTAATTCGCATTCGTTTGGCGTAAGAATATCCTTTGCATTTGTTTTGCTCACGATTACGGTTGCTTGGCTTATATATTTGTATACCCGAAAAACTTTGGGTATTCCAATTACCACAATTTCCAATGCTTCTAAAAAACTTGCTGATGGTCTTATGGAAATACCAAATTTTCAAGAACGAAATGATGAAATTGGCGTCCTTGCTGAAAACTTCCAAAAGATGCAGTCCACGATAAAGGGATTGAATTTCGATATAGAATCGCTTGTGCATAAAGCGACAGAGGGACAGTTGAACGCTCGGGCCAAAGTAGGTAAGTACTCTGGTGATTGGAACGCGCTTATGGTAGAGTTGAACCTCCTTTTAGATGCCTTTGACTCATCGAGGAAAGCAATTGTTGACAGTATTAAATACGCGAGTGAGATTCAAAAGAATCTGCTTCCGCATGAAGATGCTTTTAAAGAAGCCTTTTCAGATTACTCCGTTATCTGGAAACCTAAAGATATAGTGGGCGGCGATATATATTGGTTGAAAACCTTTGATGAAGGTACGATGCTTTGCGTTTGCGACTGCACCGGACACGGAACATCCGGAGCTCTTTTGACAATGCTCGTTGCGTCTGCGTTTGATACTATGATTAATGAGACAAATTATAAGGATACAGCGCAGATTGTCTATCAGCTTGACAAACAGATTGCCACTGTTTTAAACGCTAACGTGTCAGATAAAGAATACGATGACATCATTAAAGACGGATGTGACCTTGCGGTTCTGTTTATTGCAAAAAACGGCAGTATTACGCTTTCATCCGGAAATACTCATGTATTTGTCTGCGACGGAAAAGAAGTCACGCAAATTAAAGGACAGAAGCTCTATGTTGGCGAGGGTAATATCAAGAACAAGGAAAGTGTAAAGGTTGTCTCAATTCCCGCTAATCCCAATAATAAATTCTACATTGCTTCCGACGGTCTATACGATCAGGTTAGCGGTGAAACCGACTTACCTTTTGGATATAGGACTTTTAAGAAAATAATTCTCGACAACCATAATGAAAACCAGTCTGTTATATCTGAGAAAATATGGAACGTGTTTGAGGAATACAGGGGCAAAGCGGCGCGTTTAGACGACCTTGAATTGATAACCTTTAAAATATAATTGACTGGAGGTGCTTTGAATGGATTTATATGAGGATGAACAACTTGTATACGACAATGCAACCGCTCACGCCAAGGCAGTTCGTGAAGGCGCTGTTCACAACTTTGAGGAGTATGAAATTCTCTTAAAAGAATATGGAAGGCTTTTAAGGCATCTGCGTCGAGTGACAAAACTTTCCGACAGAACTACAGTAGATTTGCACGAGAGTAATCTGGATTTAAAAGATAAAGCGCGTCACGATTCGCTGACCGGCATCTACAACCGGAGGTATATGGAAGAAAATTTAAAGCGGGTTATAGACGCCGTATCTCGTTCTTGTGGTATGCTCAGTGTGTTGATGTTAGACGTGGACTTTTTCAAAAAATATAACGATACATATGGACACAGTATGGGTGACGAATGTTTGAAATCCGTTGCAAATGCCCTTAATAGCTGCATAACGAGAGCAGATGATTTTGTCGCGAGATATGGCGGCGAAGAATTTATTATGGTGTTGCCCAATACCGATGAGAACGGCGCTCGTGTTATGGCGAACAAAATACTTGAAAAGATAAGGGCGTGCAATATACCTCATGAAAAAAACGAAGCCGCGAGTTGCGTCACCGTTTCTATTGGAGTTACAACCGGCCATGCGAAGCATACGCAAGGCGGCGATGATTATATTAAACGGGCAGACACAGTTCTTTATCAGTCAAAACAAAATGGTAGGAATCAATATACTTTCATAAACTTTGAGGAGAATGGGTAATGATATTTGATATTCGCGAGTACAACAAAATGCTGGCAGACAAAAACATCGGTATTGTTTATAGCGGCCCGGTATGGGCAAACGGAATTGACGGATTGGCCGAAATGCTGCAAAAACGGCTTGAATTTGACGATTTGCCGTTAAGTTCGTCCCAGGGTGTGTTTTCAGTATTTGTTGAACAAATGAACAACATGCTGATGTACTCGGCTGAAAAAGAAACTTTCAACCGTGTAAACGACGACCCATTGAAAGTATCAAAAGGCTGTTTCGTTTTAGGGATTCAAGAAAAAACCTATTTTATTCAAACTGGAAATGTAGTAACAAATAGAAGCGCGGAAATCCTTAAACAAAGAATAGACCACCTTAACACCCTTGATAAAAAAGAACTTCGTCAATATTACAAGGAGCAATCAAGAGCTGAAAACACAAACGAGGAAAGCAAAGGTGCAGGGCTTGGTCTAATCGAAATCGCACGGCGTGCGACTTCAAAAATCGAATATGAATTTACGCCGGAAGGCGAAGGACTATCATACTTTACTATGTTCGTGAAAATATAGGCGGAGGTGGAAAAATTATGTCATTTAAACTTGAAAGAGAAAAAACTACATCAACGCCATATGTGTTGATTGACGAAGAAAGAAGCTATATGAGACTTGAAGGCAAAAGTTTTCATGAGAATGTTATTGTGTTTTTTAAGGAAATCAGCGATTGGCTCAATAGTTATCTTACATCCGACTTTGAGATTTTTACATTCGACTGCGAGATGAATTATTTCAACAGCTCAACTGTAAAAGTGCTTCTTAATATGCTGTTGAAAATGGATAATTATGCTTCCGATGATAAAAGGATAATCGTAAACTGGATTACGACGGAGGACAACGATATTATTATCGAGTGCGGCGAGGATTTTCAAGAGGAAATTGAGAATTTGGAGTTTAACTTGGTTATAAAGTAAAGATGCTATTATTTATTGGGGCAATGGTGAAAATTAAGTTGCCTGAAATAAACAGTATTTATTAGACCTGTCCTAGGTAGTGTCTACACGAGATTGAAACGCTCATCTTTTGGCGGATTTCTCGCCATACTTCGTTAAAATTTCTTGACATAGACCCACTAAGCCTGCGAAATTTTGCCTCGTCTGGCAAAAAATCCGCTCAAAATATAAGCTTTTCAACTCATGTAAACACTACCTAGAACTCCCCAAGCAATTAAATTTTCCCTTAACTTCCCCGTTTAATTTTATTGACAGGAGGAGAAAAAATGATTATCGGCGTACCAAAAGAAATCAAAAGCAACGAAAACCGAGTAGCCTTGACTCCCGCGGGAACCCAAGCCCTTCATAAAGCCGGTCATACCGTCTTAATAGAAAAAAATGCCGGAGTTGGCAGCGGGTTCTCCGACCAAAGTTACGAACAGGCCGGAGCCGAAATTATCGCCGAAAAAGCCAAGTTGTTCCAACAGGCTGAAATGATTATGAAGGTTAAAGAACCCCTGCCGTCGGAATATGATCTGTTTCACGAAGAACAAGTTCTTTTTACCTATTTGCATTTAGCCGCCGAACCGGAACTGACCAAAGACCTTCTCCAAAAAAAAGTAGTTTGTATCGCTTATGAAACGATTGAGCGTAACGGAACTCTGCCGCTGCTTACTCCAATGAGCGCGGTAGCCGGACGCATAGCGGTGCAGGCCGGAGCCAGATGTCTGGAAAAAACCTGCGGAGGCAGAGGCGTTTTGCTGGGAGGAGTTCCCGGCGTTGAACCGGCGCAAGTTGTTATCATCGGCGGCGGCGTAGTTGGCCTTAATGCCGCCAAAATGGCCGTTGGACTGGGCGCTCAGGTAACTATTATTGATAAGTCACTGGAAAGACTGGATTATCTTAACGATATTTTCGGCAGCCGGATAATCACCGTTATGTCCAACAGCTACAATATTGCCGCCTGGACGAAAAAAGCAGACCTTTTGATCGGGGCCGTCCTTATTCCCGGAGCTAAAGCTCCCATATTGGTTACTGATGATATGGTTAAGACGATGAGTCCAGGTTCTGTCATTGTTGACGTTGCTATCGACCAAGGCGGTTGCGTAGAGACGATTGACCGGGTCACCACCCATAGCCAGCCTACTTATATAAAGCATGACGTTGTTCATTATTCTGTCGCCAATATGCCTGGCGCTGTGCCTTACACTTCCACCCTGGCTCTTACCAACGCTACTTTGGAGTACGCTCTCAAAATAGCCGACAAAGGCTGGCGACAGGCTTTGTTGGAAGACGGCAACCTAGCCAAAGGACTGAACGTATTCGAAGGAAAAGTAACCTGTCTGGGAGTCGCCGAAGCTCACGGGTTAACGTATACTCCTGCGGCTGAGGTATTGGCGTAACTTAAATTAGGTGTGGTTGTCTTTTCTCGCATCATTAACGAAAATGCTATACTATAAATTTATACGGGGCTGTCTCACTAGGGCGTGTCTGCAAAATAGTCTAGACGCCCTATTTTTTTGTTTCGAGTGGTAAAAACTATTTACCATAAAGGCCGAAAGATATATAATTGAACTAGAATTAATATTGTCTAATGCTTTTAGAGGTAAGGAGATTAAAGCATGACCCGACCATTTGTTAATAGGTTAAACGATTTTGTTTTTAAAAAGAATTTTGGCTCGGAATCGAATAAAGATATTTTACTGAACTTCTTAAATTCAATGTTAAAAAACAAGCCAGGTGATGAACTTACCTCACTTGAATTACTGGACAGGGAACTAGACCCGGAATATATTAGTGATAAATATGCCAGACTTGATATATTGGCAAAAACTATCAAAGGAATATTGATAAATATCGAAATACAGGTCAGAAACCATTTTAACATAGAAAAAAGGACATTGTTTTATTGGGCAAAGCTATATCAAGGGCAATTAAAGACAAGTCAGGGACATGCGACATTAAGAAAGACAATAACTATAAATATAGTTAATTTTTCTTGCCTTCCAGACGATAATCGCTATCATAATACTTTTCATATAAGGGAAGATGAAACAGGTCACAAATTATTAGACGATTTAGAAATACATTTTTTAGAACTTCCCAAGATGCGTCAGTTAAAAATATCTCAACCGACAAAACTCGAAAAATGGTTAATATACTTGAATAATATAAGTGGTAAAGAAATGGAGGAGATCGCTATGAGTGAACCCATGATTCAAAAAGCAATCATTTGTGAAGAAATACTTATAAAGAACGACCAGGAACGACGATTATATGAACTTCGAGAAAAAGCTATTGCCGAAGAAGTTACCCTTATTCATGGGGCTAGAGCTGAAGGTAAAAAAGAAGGTAAAGAAGAAGGTAAAACCGAAAAAGCATTAGAAATAGCTGAAAATCTTCTAGCAGTAGGAATGGATATAAAGCAAATCCAATCAGTAACAGACCTTACGGAAGAAGAAATATTAAGTTTAAAAAACAATTTGAATTAATCAAGTTATGATGAGCAGTTAGCCAAAATACTATGTTAGACCTGTCCTGGAACTCCCATTTCGGTATCTTTCTGGCTAATTTTGCATTCTGCTGCGTCAGCGCCGCCTAGCAGACTCCTTCCAGTATGCGTCGGCGGCGCTTCCTTGCATAATGAAAAATTCGCTCAAAAATATACCGAAAGCGAAGTTACAGGACAGGTCTGTTATAAAAGAAGTAACCGCCATCTTTGAGCCGAGGGCGGTTACTTGCATTTTATTTTAAAATAATTCTTGAAATAAGCGTGAGTTTGGTATAAAATGAAAATTGCAGATAACTAAATAGCCATTACAGGGTGCGTGAGCAGGTGGAACTACTCACACACTCGGGCAGGTGTACGTTTTAGAACCACACACACCTACACGAAACAGCCGAGGCCGTCCTCCATAATGGCATTTTTAATTATAACTCATGTCTTCTTTTTCGACAAGAGGATTTAGGTTTTTTATGAATGCCATAGTTCAAGGATTCCAGGACAAACAGGCTTTTATTTGCTATACTCCGGGCAAAACCGGGTATAGCTTGTATAGTATTGCCTTTTTAAGCGCATGTGTAGGAAATACGTTCCTGCCCAGGCGCTTTTTTAGTTATCTGCGATAAAAATTAAGAGGGGAAGTTATTTAAATGCCGTTAATTTGCCCGGAATGCTACAAAAAAATTCTTAACCCCAACGCTAAATACGAAGACCTTCTCGTCTCAGATGATGATGAACTGGATTTATGTGAAGGCTGCGGGCAATATAAACCAACCGTTTTTGCGACCTGGGGCGGATATCATCTTAAAGAAAAATTAATTGCCAAATGGCGGCATAATCCCAGGCCGTGTGGAAAATAATAGCAAAAACAAGCCTTGTCTCATATTATAACATAACTAGGTAATATGAGGTGGTGTAAATTTAATGTCAATGCCCAGTTTTCCTAAAATTGACTCGGAAATGACTCGTGAACGAGCTTTAGATATGATTCTGACTTCTATTGCCATGGAAGAACTTGCTTTAAGCCATATTATAAATGCGGAAAGCGAAAAAATTCAGTATGCATTGGGTACACTCGAAAAATGCAGCGGTAAACCTCTTGATATTGATAAAATTTTATGTGTAAACCAAAGTGTTTCCGGTATTCTGGAAATGGTATCCCAAAACCAAATGCTGCTGAAAAACAAATTGTCTAAAGTCCTTCAAGCTCTTCCAGGCGGATGTCCGGGGCCCACCGGTCCCACAGGGCCACCCGGCCCGCCAGGTCCAACCGGCACCTGTCGTTTAGCCAAATGCAACGCTGTCTTTAGAGGAGAACATGATTGTAAAATATGGCTTGCCGGTTACGGGATTTCCTGGAATGACGGCAGCATACAGGGAAACTGTATTCGTAGAGAACCAGGTAATCATGAAAAAATCTTAATTTGTTCCAAAAGGCGATACCAGATTAGTTTCAGCGGTAACGTGAGTCTCAAATCAGCTTGCCAAGGTTATATTAACATCGTTTTACAGGTATGTAACGGGCAGCATTATTCGAATATATTTACTTTTAAGGAACGCATAATTTACAAAAAAGACGTTATCACAATATCTATCAGCGGAATAATTGTGGATACTTCCCATCATATTGACACATCATCACTTAGCGTCAAACTTGTATCTCCGAATAAACTAACGATTGAAGACTCTATGTTTAACATCGTAGAAATTTAGGGTGTGTCTAAAAAAAAGGCAAGTTGCCCACTGGCTCAAAAAGAACCGTCAGTGAGCAGCTTGCCTTTTTCAGACACCTACTAATCCGGCATTTCCACCTATGAACACAGCTTCTTAGATTCCACCTTTCTTATTTAGGCAGAAAAATATATTGTATTGTGTAGGAAAAGAAACAACCTGACGAGCCAGTCCATATCCAATTGGAAATATGTAGCAATTAGTATTCTTATTACATAATATACGTCAGATAAAAGTTTCACATAAACAATAAGAACAATGTTTCCACCAAGCCAATATATTTCATCTTAATAAAGAAAGGTTGATGAATAATGTCACAACCCAGTTTTCCTAAAAACAATTCGTCTCTCACTCGTGAAGCCGTTATAAATCAAATCATATCTTCCATAGCCATGGAAGAGTTGGGCCTAAGTCACATAATCAACACTGAAGGCGAAAAGCTGCAATACGCGTTGGGAACCCTCGAAGGAGTAAAAGGTCTAAACGAACCGTTAACGTTAGATAATTTGCTTGAATTGAATAAGAGTGTCCACAAAATTCTGGACAGCACTATGATGACCCAAATCTTTTTAAAAGACAAACTGGAATCCGCGCTGTCAGCCTCCATAATGCAAGGCCCTACAGGCCCGACTGGTCCTACAGGCCCGTCCGGAGGTCCTGTAGGCGCTACAGGTCCTGCCGGAGCCGGTATAGAAATCCTTGATTCTTACGAAAAACTTGCCGACCTGATAGCTGACCACCCAACCGGTAAGCAGGGCGAAGTTTATTCGGTTGACGGAGTCCTTCATTTTTGGAATGAGGATACGAAACAATGGGAACCGATAAAAAATTTACACGGTCCCACAGGGCCGACCGGGCCAACCGGGCCTGTCGGCGAAGGCATAAACATCGTGGGTACTGAAGATGACCCGGACAAATTACCCAGTCCCGGAAAGCAGGGTACAGCTTATATAGTTAACGGAGTCCTATGGATTTGGGACGACGGTGCAAGCGATTGGATAGAAATAAAAAATCTGCATGGTCCGATTGGTCCGACTGGTCCGCAGGGCGAGGGCATCAATATTTTGGGCTATAAAGATGCCATTGGTGACCTGCCTCCAACTAGCGAAATCGGTGACGCCTATATAGTAACTGGAATTCTTTATATTTGGGTTGGCGACCCCGTCGGTTGGCAGAAGGTAGATAACTTACACGGCCCGACGGGTCCCGCTGGCCCAACAGGCAATACCGGCCCCACTGGTCCGACAGGCATACAAGGACCTATCGGCCCAAAAGGCCCTGTCGGACCGCAAGGCCCTGTGGCGGCATCATGCGCGATAATACCGTTTGCTTCCACAATGGCCCCCAAAACTTTCGCGTTGAACGAAAAACCAACGCGCGTTTCCCTACTCGGATTCGGTTATGGAGATGGAAGGGAGGCTAACGCATTGAATAATTATTCAATCCCTATAAGCGCTTCCGACTACTCTTTCAATCTTGACGATTCTCCAAATCATCAACTGGTATTTTCATTGCCGATGAACATGAAACTCCAAAGCATATATATTACAGTAGGAAATTACGATACCTTCGATCCTCCGGTTTCGGTAAAGCCATATGTGCAACTTTATTACGCTGCTCCGGCAACCAATACTTTCAGGGTGATTGACAAAGCCATCGCGATACCAGTTCAAGGTCTTGGTCCAGGACGGACACCAGCGAATACGATGCTTGCCGCCTCAGTGGATAATTTGAATATATCATTGACCGCCGGAACCAGAATCGCAATTGGTGCCATGATGCTAATGGAAGGCGATATAAGTATTTGGTCACGAGAGTATTGGATATATTTTACTGGAGGAATCTGTTTTAGCAGTTAGGTTTAGAAAATAAATAAAAAAGAACCGTCCAGCGTCAAATCTGGGCGGTTCTTTTTTTAAAGAAGGAAGTTGTTTCCTCTTTGGCAGCTTTGACAACAGTTTCAAAATTGCAGACTTCACAGCCGCCGCAGGTAATTACCCTGCCTGAAAAAAGGTTTTTTATTGTTTCTATAACCTTCCGGTCCCGCAAAAAATTATTGCTGTGAATCATAATATTATTAGGGGCAATAGTTATCAGCGCGCTTATCAAGGCATCTTGGCAGTCAAACTCCCTCAGACCGGATTTAAATTCCATGTCCTTTTTGTTAAAGCGTTCGGCCATGATATTCCCCAAATATTGGACAAGAGGCAGTTTTTCTCCGGCGTCAGGCACTTTAAAAATTCCGTCCCCTTCGATAATAATCTGAATTTCATCAATTCGCGGCGGCTGAATATCAACAAAGTATTTTAATACTCTGAGAAATTCCTTATATTCCTGTTCCGCCAGAAAATCGTCAACTACCGATTCCACAACCTGGGCTAAATTTTGATGGTAGTCTTTAAGCCTGAAACAAATAAAACCCTCCAGCACCAATTGATGGTTAGAGTTTAGATATTCCAACAATTCTTCCCGGATGACTTGCCTGCGCATGGCGGTATCAAAGCCGCTAACTTCGGGAGAACGCCCGTTTAACGCCGCCAAAACCCTGCTTGTTAATAATTCTCTTTCAGAGCAACTAAAATAAGTATAGTCGCTTCTTATGATTTTTTTAATAATCTTCTCTTCCCGCTTGTTCAGAACAAAGTCAGCCAAGAAACTGGAAACTGAATTATTTAAAATATCTTTTAATCTCTCGTAATTTTTAAAAGACAGTTCGCCCTCTTTTATATGGCACTCTAAAAATATGTAGTCTTTTTGGGAAACTTCAATTATTTTCAATATAAACCCTTGATTATCAATATTAATTAGAGATAAACTCCGGCAGACCTCTTCAAAATTTTCTTTTATCTCGGCAATGTCCTCTAAATTTGCAGTAATTGCCGCTTTAAAAGCGTCCGATTCCGAAACGTTTATTTCTACTCCAAATCCGAGTGAAAGCAGCTTCACAATCACCACCCCTTTCTGACTAATAAGTAGTATATGTGACACAGTTTATTTACATACGGAAACCGATTATATACGCCAAATTAAAATATTGAAATCAAGAAGGTTTTTTTGGATTTTTAGAGAAAATATTCTATATTATAGAGGATAATATTGGAGTGATGTTCATGAAGAATGAACGCAAAAAAATTATATTGGTTGACGACAACATCTTGAATCTGAAAGTTGGACGAGATACCCTTATTTCTAAATACGATGTTATCACTATTATGTCAGGCCAAAAATTGTTTGAAATTCTGGAAAATACCTTGCCTGATTTAATACTTTTAGATATTGAAATGCCTGAAATGAACGGTTATGAGGTTATAAAAAAAATCAAAAGCAACAAAGAAACGTCAAGTATACCAGTTATTTTTTTAACGGCCAGAAACGATGCCGGAAGCGAATTGGAAGGATTATCACTAGGCGCCGTAGATTATATAACAAAACCTTTTTCACCGCCGTTACTCCTTAAACGCATAGAAGTGCACCTGCTTGTCGAATCTCAAAAAAACGAATTGAAATATTATAACGACAACCTGCAGAAAATAATTAAAGAACAAACTAAAACTGTTCTTGAGTTGCAGAACGCTATTTTAAAAACAGTGGTAGAACTTGTAGAATGCCGGGACGACATAACAGGACTACATATAGACCGAATCCAAAGCTATTTGAAAATATTGATGGATGCCATCCAAAGACTGGGTATTTACAAAAATGAAATTTCCTCATGGAACATTGATGGATTCATTTTATCGGCTCAACTTCACGATGTTGGAAAAATCGCTATAAAAGACAGTATATTAAAGAAACCGGCAAAATTAACCAGCGAAGAATTTGAAGAAATGAAAACTCACGCCGCTTTTGGCGTAGAAGTAATAAAAAAAATCGGGAAAGGCACCACGAAAAAAACTTTCTTGAAACACGCCGAAATTTTAGCCGGCAGCCATCACGAAAGATGGGACGGAACCGGCTACCCGCTCGGACTGCGCGGCACCGATATTCCGCTTCAAGGAAGAATAATGGCTATAGCCGATGTTTATGACGCCCTGGTTAATATACGCCCGTATAAAAGAGCGTTCTCCCACATAGAAGCAGTTGAAATAATCAAACACGAAAGCGGAACACATTTTGACCCCCATTTAGTCGAGGTTTTTCTTGAGGTTGAAAAAGAGTTTGAAAAAATTGCTTTTCCAGGTTGAAAATTAAAATAATAGCTATAGACCTCTCGCGTTACTAGATTTGCGAGAGGTCTATTTTTTAAATACGTGTCACTAGAACGTGTTTGAAAACTGAAACAACGTCCCAAAATACATTTGTAATACTTTTGTCACTAAACCGCTAAAAAACATGACACTTCGAAGCAGTTTTATCAATTTAACCAGCTTATAAATGTGTCAATAATATGTGCTGAACAAATATTTAGGTTTGAATTTTTTTCCATGGTAATTGTTGAATTTCAGGTAGTTAAATCAAGGATATTTTGACTTTTTTAACAATTTCAAAAATTTTAACTTAATTAGCTGGCATGCTTTTTGCATTATATACAAGCTAAAGGGCTTCTCACTATTAAGCCCCCTGAAATTATTTAAAATAAAGGAGGAATTTTATTAATGGAAAAAAAATCTTATGGTTATTTTATGCCGCCGGTAACTATTTTAGGGGTTAAATGTCTGGAAGATATTACTGATTACGTAAAACCAATGGGGTTCAAAAAAGCGCTTGTTGTCACCGATAAAGTCCTTGTTGATATTAAACTGGTAAAAAAACTTACCGATGTTCTTGACAAAATAGGCGTAGGCTACGCTATTTATGACGGCACCCAGCCTAACCCGACAGTAGGAAATGTTAACGCTGGCCTTAAAATGCTAAAAGACAACCAATGCGATTTCGTTATTTCTTTTGGCGGCGGCTCACCGCACGACTGCGCCAAAGGTATCGCCCTTGTCGCCGTTAACGGCGGAAAAATCGAGGACTACGAAGGCGTTAACAAGTCGGCCAAACCGCAAATGCCTCTTATCGCCGTTAATACCACCTCCGGCACAGCCAGCCAAATGACCCGTTTCTGCATCATAACCGACGAAAGCCGCCATATTAAAATGGCTATCGTTGACTGGCACACCACTCCGGTTATCGCTGTTGACGACGCCGAGCTTATGATTGCTATGCCACCTTCCCTTACCGCCGCCACCGGTATGGACGCTCTTACTCATGCCGTGGAAGCTTATGTTTCTACAATTGCCAATCCTGTTACTGACTGCGCCGCTCTCAAGGCAATAGAACTCATTTCCGACTACTTAAGACGCGCCGTTAAAGACGGAAACGACATTGAAGCCCGTGAAATGATGACTTATGCCGAATATTTGGCAGGGGTAGCCTTTAATAACGCCAGCCTTGGCTATGTTCATGCTATGGCTCACCAGCTTGGCGGTTTCTATGATTTACCTCATGGCGTCTGCAACGCTATCTTGTTGCCGGCAGTCCAAGACTACAACGCCAAGGTTGTTCCTCACAAATTCGTAGCTATAGCCAAAGCTATGGGACAGCATGTTGACGGTATGTGCACGATTGAAGCCTCCAAGAAAGCCATTGCCGCCATCAGAGCTCTTTCAGCCGATATCGGCATCCCCGCCGGTCTTAAGGAACTCAAAGGCTTTGATGCAAAAGACATCCCGACACTGGCTACAAACGCTCTTAAAGACGCTTGCGGCTTTACCAATCCCAAACAAGCCACCCAAGCTGAAATCGAAGACATCTACAAAGCTGCTATTTAGTAAAATTTCTCAGGCAGAGGCGGCATTTTTTGTCAGCCTCTGCTTATTTATTTTGCCGCAGGTATTTCGAAAAAAAGGTAGAATTTATTATTACTAACAAACTTAATATTTTGATATTTATTTCTGCCGGTAAAAAATTTAGCAGAAAGGAGGCTCCTTATAAATGTCTGCTGTACTGGAAACAATAATTGACAAAACACTGCTGGAATGGCAAGAATTTATTAAGTTCGGAATTTGCGCTGAAACCGAAGTACGTCCACAAATCCTGAACTCGTGGAAAAGGTGTTTCAAAGTAGGCCTGAATCCTTACAACAACAGCAAACATGCCAAGCTGGACGATGAGCAAATGTACAGCACCCTCATTCTAAATAAAGACCTTCTTGATATAGCCAAGCCTTTTATGTGCAATTTATACAAAATTGTGGAAGGCTCCGGTTTTGTGGTTGTGCTTACCGACGCTAAAGGTTACATACTTGAATTATTTGCCGACAATGACACTTTGATAAATTCTATTACCATAAACTTCTTTAAAGGTGCCTGCTGGAGCGAAGAAGAAGCCGGCACAAACGCAATCGGGACGGCTATGGTCATAAAACAGCCCATCCAGGTTAACGGTTCGGAGCATTACTGTTATAAGCACCATTGCTTAACCTGTTCCGCCGCGCCCATCTTTGATATTCAGGGAAACCTAATTGGAATTTTGGATATATCAGGAGGCTCGACGGCATCACATCCCCATACCCTGGGAATGGCCGTGGCGGCTGCCAAAGCCATTATGGCCCAGATTGCCACTTTAGAAAAAAACAGAGAACTCAACGATATTAACCAACAGTTAACAAATGTCTTTAATTATATCTCGGATGCGGTCTTAGTAATTAATACCGAAGGAGAGATAACCAAGCTAAACCCTATCGCGGAAAAAATCCTGCGCCAGTCCGAGCAGGAAGTTTTGGGACGTATACCTGATGAACTTTTCGGCTGGAAGCATCAACTAACTAAAAAAATGTTAAAAACCAAGAAACCTTACAATGATATTGAATTTGTAACAAGTAAAGATGAAGAATTGGGTAAATGCCTTATTTCCGGGGAACCGATAGTGGATGAAACCGGGGCAATTAAAGGTGGAATTATCTTTTTGCGCCCTATAGCCAAAATCCAAAAACTGGCGAGTAAGCTCGGTCAAAAACGTAATATCTGGCAGTTTCGGGATATTGTAGGGAACAGCGGCGGTATGCTGGAAGCCAGCAGAGTGGCTACGCTGGCCGCCAACACTTCAACAAATGTGCTTTTGTATGGTGAAAGCGGCACAGGTAAAGAAATTTTTGCCCAGGCCATTCACAGTAGAAGCGACAGACAAGCCGGGCCTTTTATTGCAGTCAATTGCGGCGCAATCCCCAAAGAGCTGATTGCCAGCGAATTGTTCGGGTATGAAGAAGGCTCTTTTACCGGAGCTAAAAAAGGCGGAAAACAGGGCAAATTTGAACTTGCCGAAGGCGGCACGTTATTTTTGGATGAAATCGGAGATATGCCTTTAGAACAACAAGTAGCGCTCCTTAGGGTACTCCAGGAAAGAAAAATAGTGCCCATCGGTTCGGATAAAGAAATACCGATAGATGTGAGGATTATCTGCGCTACCAACAAACATCTGACCGAACTGATAACACTGGGGAAATTTCGTCAAGACCTTTATTATAGGCTGAATGTAATTTCCATTACCATCCCACCATTGAGAGACAGAGGAAAAGATATCCTACTTCTTTTCCATTACTTTTTAGAAAAAATGAATCTAAATCCCACGCATAATTTTGTTTTGGACTTACAGGCCAGCGAACGCCTCATGGAATACAACTGGCCAGGCAACGTCCGCGAACTTCAGAACGCGGTTGAAAGAATCGTCAGCTTAACCCAGGGTCCGGTCATTTCTTTAGAACATTTGCCACAGGAAATACGCTTTTTTAATTCCGCCGAAATAATTGAAAAAGAGGCCGGTATACATACTAACAACAACCTCCCGCCTAATCAAAATGTAGGACGGCAGTATTTCCGCCGGATGCGCGCCGAAACAGAAAAACAGGAAATTTTGGCCTGGCTTAAAAGTTATAGCGGCAATGTGAGCCTTACGGCCAAAAAATTAGGAATTTCCCGTAATACCCTGTATCGAAAAATGAAAATATACGACATTGAAGGTTAAATACTCTATTTTGTTTCAAAAATAAGCAATGAACCCTGAAATCAAACCAGTGTAATATATTTGCTTCTAAACCGTCAACATATTGTCACATTTTGAAGACTGGTGCGCACATTCGGTTCTCAGTTATTTATTTAAGGGCAGCTTAAAAAAGCGAATAATTGGCTGAAATATAAGTAAAAGCTATCTTTTTTAGAAATCCGTTTGTAATTGGTATGGTATTTGCACTATTAAAATTAAAGGTTGGAAAAATTAAAAAATCAGGAGGAAACATACTATGTTCTATCGCGTTAGCATGTCTAATCTTACGGTTACCAAAAAAGCTGAAGAAAACTATAAAGGACTTGCCGGACGGGCACTCACTTCCAGAATAGTTAAGGATGAAGTGGACGCAGGAGCCCATGCTTTGGGAAAACTAAACAAACTGGTTTTAGCCCCTGGATATTTGACAGGAACCTTCGCTCCCAACGCCGGACGGATGTCTTTCGGCGCTAAAAGCCCCCTTAGCGGCACTATAAAGGAAAGCAACGTGGGCGGATTTATCGGTCATAAGCTTGCCCGTTGCGGCGTTAGCGCTCTGATTATCGAAGATTTGCCTCAAGACGACAGCATGTATACTATTGAAGTAACTAAAGACGCGGTAGTTCTGGAAAAATGTAACGAACTTAAAGGTCTGGACATTTATGACGCTACCGCCAAGCTCAGGAAAGATACGGCAAAAAAGTCGGCATCGCCGTTATAGGCACTGCCGGAGAAAACAAAATGGCTTCCGCCTGCATAGGCGCGACAGATATGGACGGCGAACCCACCCGCCAGGCCGGACGGGGCGGTTTGGGAGCTGTTATGGCCAGTAAAGGCATAAAAGCCATAGTAGTGGACGATGCTGGAGTCGAGGGTGTGTCTATAGCCAATAAAGAAGCCTTCCAAGCAGGCTCGAAAAAATTGGCCGGAGCTCTCACTTCTCACGCTGTTACCGGCCAGGGGCTGCCTACTTTGGCACCAACATACTTATAAATATCTTAAACGAAGCCGGCGGGCTTCCCACTCGCAACTTTACCGAAGGCCGCTTTGAAGGCCATGATAAGGTCAGCGGCGAAACCATGTACGAAGTTATTAAAGAGCGCGGCGGCAAACCTACTCACGCTTGCTCACCGGGTTGCATAATCAGATGTTCCCAAGTTTATAATGACAAAGACGGCAAAATGGTTACAGGCGGCTTTGAATATGAAACCTGTTGGGGATTCGGCCCTAACCTGGGAATAGACGACCTTGACGACATAGCTTTAATGAACCGTCTGTGCGACGATTATGGTATTGATACTATTGAAGCGGCAGTAACTCTCGGGGTGGCCATGAGCGCCGGACTGGCTAAATTTGGCGACAGTAAAGCCGCTATTGAGTTTATTCATCAAATAGGCAAAGCTACTCCATTGGGACGGATTTTAGGCGCAGGCGCGGAAGTAACCGGAAAAACCCTGGGCGTATCCCATGTTCCCACAGTAAAAGGACAGGGAATCCCGGCTTATGACCCCAGAGCGGTAAAAGGCGTCGGCGTTACTTATGCCACTACCACTATGGGCGCAGACCATACCGCAGGTTATGCCGTGGCCTCCAATATTTTGGGCAACGGCGGAAAGACCGACCCACTATCTCCGGCAGGCCAGGTAGAGTTGTCGCGTAACTTCCAGATTGCCACCGCCTTTGTGGACACTACCGGTTTATGCTTGTTCGTGGCTTTCGCGTTCCTGGATATTCCGACAGCAATGGAAGGTATTGTGGAAATGTGCAACGCCCGTTATGGAATAAATAAAACTCTGGATGATTATTTGGAAGTCGGCAAACAAGTGCTCCGCGATGAGCGGGCCTTTAATAAAGCCGCCGGGTTTGGCGAAGACGCTGATGATTTACCTGATTTCTTCCGCAACGAGCCACTTGACCCGCATAAAGTAGTATTTGATATTAGCAAAGAAGAACTGAAAACTTTATTTAATTTCTAAGATAAATAAAAAAACCCGGCTACTTTCAGAGCAGCCGGGTTTTTCAAATCGTGGTATAATATTTTTGAAGAATTTTTACAGAAGGAGGTTTCTTAATCTTATGGAAACTGAACAAACTATAGAAATCAGGGGCTTTTTAGGTTTAATGGCGCTCTTTAAAGAACGCGGCTGGCCGGTTCCTTACCGGATAAACCTATCGGAAAAGATAAGCGGGTTTGAACTCCTTTCCAGACTTGAAGTAGACCAAAAAGAGGTGGAAGTTGTTTTTATTAACGGCAAAGCTCATTCTTTAGACAACGTCTTAATCAGCCCTGGCGACAGGGTGGCTTTAGTGCCGCCGGGAACTCCTGGGCCGTATAGAGTTTATTTGGGGTTTGTTGAATTAGAATCAGATTAAAACAGGAATGCCGGATAATTTGTAGAATAACCTATAAAAATAACAAATTTTTCTAAGGAGAACTAGGGGCATGGAGTTTTTTCACTGTATTTCCTTAAATGAGGCTTATGAGTTGATAGAAAGCAATTTGATGGGAGTGGATTTAAAACCTGAGAAAATTTCACTGCTCGATTCGCTCGGCAGAATTGCGGCTGAAGATATTTTCGCAAATGAGGACTTGCCCCCGTTTAACCGTTCCACCGTAGACGGTTTTGCCGTCTCCAGCCAGGACACTTTCGGGGCCAGCGAATCGGCTCCGGCGCTCTTTTTTGTCGGCGGAGAAGTATTTATGGGCGAAGAAGCTAAAATGGCCGTTACATTAGGTCAGGCCGTGGCTATCCCGACCGGCGGCATGCTTCCCAACGGACTTGACGCCGTGGTTATGATTGAAAATACCGAACGCCCTGATAAAGATACTCTTTTGGTTTCACGTCCGGTAGCCCCTTTAGAAAATGTAGTAGCCAAAGGCGAAGACGTAAATAAAGGACAACTGTTACTGGGCAGGGGGAAATTGATTAGCGCCTCAGACATTGGGCTTCTGGCGGCTTTTGGGTTATCTGAAGTATCAGTACAGCCAAAGTTAAGCGTTGGCATAATTTCGACAGGCGACGAAATAGTGGATATTTCCCGCACTCCCCTGCCGGGACAAGTAAGGGATATCAATTCTTACGCCTTAGCCGCCATGCTCAAAGAAATGAACTGTAACCCTGTCTGTTACGGAATAATTAAAGATTCTTACCAAGAATTGAAAGAAACCGTGGAAAAAGCGGCGGTCGAAAATAATCTGGTTATTATTTCAGGCGGCAGTTCTGTCGGAACAAGAGACCACAGCGTGAAAGTCATAGAAGAATTAGGCAGCCGTAAAGTCTTATTTCACGGTCTGTCTCTAAAACCGGGAAAACCGACCATTCTGGGTTTGGTAAAAAATACTTTTGTTTTCGGCCTGCCCGGACACCCTATGGCGGCAATGATTGTCTGTCGGCAATTGGTTAAACGGACGGTTGAATTAATATTAGGCTGCAGTCAAACCGAACCTTTTTATATATTTGCCGAATTTAACAGAAATATTGCTTCCGCCCCAGGAAGAGAAGATTTTTTAAGAGTCAGGCTTAAATGGTTGGAAGAAAAATACCTGGCTGAACCAATATTGGGAAAATCCGGCCTTATCAGAACAATGGCCGAAGCTCAGGGAATCTTGTCCATGTAGCTGCAGACAAAACAGGGCTATATGCCGGTGAAATAGTCCGGGTTGAGTTATTATAAAAAGTTCTTGAGGAAGAAACTTTTTTACAAAAAAGTTTCCCCCTCAAACTCCCCCTTCAAAAAATTTTAGTAGTTTAGGAATATTTTAAACCCAAAATTCCTGCCTGACATTCCTAAACTACTTAAAAGTTTTGAAAGAGGGTCTGGAGAAAAACTGCTTAAGGTCTTAAAACAGTAAAAAATAATGACAGGAGAGAAAATTTTTCGCTGGGAAAAACGCCTATCTTGAATGTTTGTCACGGGAAAAAGCGATAAAATTGTGGCAGGATAAACTTAAGGCTTACGGCTATTTCGATTTAGAAAAATTTACCTACAGAAACCATAGCGGTAATCGATTCCTTAGGCAGAGTCAGCGCCGAATGTATTTACGCCAAACAGTCGGTTCCGCATTATAACGGCTCGGCAATGGACGGCATTGCGGTCAGGTTTAGCGATACTTTCGGGGCCGGAGAAAACACTCCCCTAAAGCTGACACTTTTGGAAAAGGGAAAAAAGTTTATCCCAAACGGTTGTTATATCGTCGACACCGGCGACCTACTGCCTGAAGAAACAAATGCCGTTATTATGATTGAAGATGTACATATTAAAGGAACCCAAGCCGAAATCATAGCCGCAGCCGCGCCCTGGCAGCATGTGCGTATTATTGGGGAAGACATCGTAAAAGGCGAAATGGTCTTGCCTGAACATCACCTGATAAAACCTGCGGATATTGCGGCCTTACTTGCGGCTGGGAATTGAGGAAGTGCCGGTAATCTCAAAACCAAAAGTCGCCGTCATTCCCACAGGTACGGAAATTGTGGAATCAGTTAAAGAATTAACGCCTGGGGCTATTTTGGACGTAAACTCTCATATGATTTGCGCCGCCCTGAAAGAATGGGGCGCAGAACCTGTCAGGCAAAAAATAGTTCCTGATGATGAGCTGTTGATTAAAGAAAAAATCGACTCTTCTTTAAAAGAATGCGACATGGTTATTGTTATTGCCGGAACTTCGGCTGGAACAGAAGATTATACGGCAAAAATCTTAAGCCAATTGGGAGAAGTCTTGGTCCACGGCGTAGCCATCAAACCGGGAAAGCCTGTAATTTTATCTGTCTGTTCCAATAAACCGGCAATCGGGCTTCCGGGATATCCGGTATCGGCAATGCTGACGGCAGAATTATTTATTAAAGATATTGTCTGGAAAGAGGAAAACTGCCTCCTAAAAAGAATGGCCCGGGTAAAAGCCGTTCTGGCCAAACAAATACATTCCCAAGTCGGGGTGGAAGAATATATAAGAGTATCTTTAGGAACTATTAAAAATAAAAAAATGGCTGTGCCGCTCGGAAGAGGGCTGGCATAATCTCGTCTTTGACCAAGGCTCAAGGCATTTTAAAAATAGAAGAAGGACGCACCGGCCTAAACGCCCAGGAAGAAATTTCGGTTGACCTTTTGGAAGGGAAAGAAATCGGACAAACCTTGCTTTCAATTGGCAGCCATGATTTGGCTCTGGATATTTTGGGGGTATTTCTAAAGCGGGAAACTAATCTTTCTTTATCTTGCTCCAATGTAGGCAGCCTCGGCGGAATTATGGCCGTGAAAAATAACGAAGCTCACCTGGCCGGTATTCATATGCTGGATAGCGATACCGGAGAGTATAATTTGTCATTTGTCCGAAAATATCTCAATTATACTCCTTATCAAGCTGGTACATCTGGCTAAAAGAGAACAAGGGGCTTGATGGTTCCTGCCGGAAACCCCAAAAAAATTTCAGGATTAGCCGATTTGAATCGGTCAGGACTTATTTACATCAACAGGCAAAGAGGTTCAGGCACTAGAATGCTCCTTGATTATCTTTTGCCTAAGCATAATATAGACCCGGAAAAATTAGAAGGCTATGAAAAAGAAGTCAGCACTCATATGGCGGTAGCTGCTACCATTGCCGCCGGTGCGGCGGATACCGGGCTTGGCATCAGAGCTGCGGCTGCGGCGCTTTCGCTTGAATTTATCAGCGTAGCGGAAGAAAGCTATGACCTTATTTTGAATTTTGCTCCTGATGACCCTTTACTAAAAATTATTATTAGCATTTTGGAATCACCTCAGTTCCGGCAGGAAGTGGAACGGCTCGGCGGCTATGATTTAACCTTATCTGGAAAGATACTGGCTAAATCTTAAGGCGTGTTTGAAGAAGGAGGGAAAATACAATTTGAAAGTAGAAGTACGTTTTTACGCTACACTCAGGAGGTATGCGCCTAAAGGTTCAGCCGGGATTATGGCGGTAGAAACAAATGAAGGTGCTACGGTTGAAGAGCTTTTAAACGAATTAGAAGTCGACTTATCTGAAGTTAAACTGGTCATGATTAATGGAATAGGCGTCGAAATAAATCAAAAATTAGCCGAAGGAGACCGGGTGGGAATATTTCCTCCGGTAGGCGGGGGGTAAAAAACGTTGGGGGAAAAACTTTTTTATAAAAAAGTTTTCCCCCAAACCCCCTTTTCAAAAATTTTGATAGTTTTAAGAATATTTTAGGCAAAAAATTCCGGTCAAAAATTTTTAAACTACTAAAAATTTTTGAAAGATGGGGAGTTTGAGGGAAGAAAACTTTTTACCTGTCCTGTAAAGGGTAAAAAGTTTTCTTCCCCTAAAGTTTTTCTAAACTATTCTTCAAGTTATTCGTTTCGCGGTTTTTTTACGCCTGCCTAAATAAATAAAAATGATTCCTCCTATTATTATTACCGCCAAGCTGGTTAACTGGGCCGATTTTAAGCCAAGCAGCACTGTTTCGTAGTCTCCGCGTAAATATTCCAGGAAAAACCTAGCCATAGAGTATAAAACGGCATATAGCACAAAAACCTGGCCTTTGGCGTGGTTGGTTGTCCGAAAAATCAACAAGAGGGCAAAAATTACTACGTCAATTTGACTTTCCCAGACTTCCGCAGGCCAGAGAGGCTGGCTGCCGTATACTTGATAGGCTAAGGTAGTATCAGGATAAACAAGTCCAAAATTTTGGCCGGTAGGCCGCCCGAAAGCATCGCCGTTTAATAAATTGGCCATCCGGCCAATGGCTTGTCCGATAATAATCGCCGGAGCCGCTACAATGTCGGCAAAAGCCCAGGTATCAATTTTATGTATTTTGGTATAAATAATACCAACGACAACGCCTAAAAAAATGCCGCCCTGAATTGCCATGCCACCCTGCCAGACAAAAGGAATTTCTAAAGGTGGTTTTGGTAATACTCCCAGTCGAAAAAAACACATCCCATAAACGGGCACCGACAATGCCGGCAAATCCGCAATATATCCCCATATCAGGCACGTGTTTATGCCAACGGCCATCTTGTTTGGCCAGGAAATAGGCTACCCCTGTGGCTAAAATAATGCTCAGGCTTAATATAAGCCCATACGCCCTAATTGGAAAATCCCCAATAAAAAAAAGGTATTGGTGCATGTATAGTCCTCCGAATAGTTAAGTAAAATCTCCAATTTCTTTCAAATTAAAATTAAGAAAGTCACAAGATACCAGGTGGTAGTTAACGCCGTCAATTAGACCTGTCGGAGCTAAAACGGCGGCTTCGTCGTGAAGGTGACCATAGACGCACATTTCTACTCCGTACTCCTTTATAAGACTAGTAAACCCACTATTTGTACTCTGGGAAGAAAAAGGAGGAAAATGAAGCATCAAAATAATTTTAGTACAAGACGCTTGTTGAGCGGCCTTAAGAGAAGCTTCTACCCGTAAAAGTTCCCGCCGGTATATTGGAAGGTCTGACTGCCCGAAAAACTGTTCTTCAGGACAAATCCAGCCCCGGCTGCCGCATATTGCCAAACTCCCTTGCTTAAAAAAATTGTTTTGGAGGAAGAATAGGTTGCCTTCTGTAGCCCGGTTCATGTTGGTTATGCCCTGCCACCAGTAGTCATGGTTTCCTTTTACCAAGATTTTTTTTCCCGGAAGCTTCATAATCTCATCTAAATCTTCCATAGCCTCAGAAAATTTCATAGCCCAGGAAATGTCTCCGGCTATTAAAACAATATCGTCCGGGTTAACTCTTTTTTGCCAGTCGGATTTTATCTTTTCCCAGTGGTTCAACCAATGCCCGCCAAAAATACTCATCGGCTTTCGAGCGGGGCTACCTGATAAATGCGTGTCGGCAATGGCGAAAATTTTCATAATTTATTAAACGACCTCATATCCCAATTATTCAATCATTATTTTATCTAATCTCTTTCCAAATAGCAAACCCGAGATAAGCAATAAACAATTATTTTTTATATTTGGCTTTTTGTTACTTTTTTAGTATAATTCAATATAATAAATTAAAATAAGAGGTCTTTTTTAGGAGGAAGGTTAATTGTTTGGATTTGACGCCGATATGATATTCAGGATACCCGCCCTATTAATTGCCCTGACCATACATGAGTATTCCCATGCCCGTATGGCAGTGGCCTTGGGAGACCCTACCCCGAAACATATGGGCAGGCTTACCTTAAACCCTATAGCCCACCTTGACCCGATTGGCCTAATCATGCTCTGGCTGTTTAAATTCGGTTGGGCCAAACCTGTCGAAGTAAACCCCTATAATTTTTCCGATTACAGAAAGGGAATGATGCTGGTTTCCCTGGCAGGGCCTGTATCCAATGTTTTACTTGCCTTTGCGACATTTTTTGTTATTGCCGTTTTACATAAGCTGAACCTCTTGGCAGGAGACTGGGTAAAGGTACTGTATCTCTTGTACAGCTATAACTTAATATTAGCCGTATTCAATATGATTCCTATTCCGCCTCTTGACGGGTCCAAAGTATTGTCCGGGTTGTTTCCCAGCCTTCAGGGCACTGTTTTTAATTTTTTGGAACAATATGGGACTTTCGTTTTGTTAGGGCTTATCTATATCGGGTTCATAGGCGCTGTCATATTCCCGATAGAAAGAGGATTATCAATGATTATTCAAACAATCGTGCTTACTATAATTTAGGATTTAAGATTATTTTAGATAAGGGGATTTGACGATATGACCAAAAAACGCATTTTCAGCGGTATGCAGCCTTCGGGAAGGTTTCATATGGGAAACTACCAAGTTCTGACTAATTGGATAAAACTCCAAGAAGAGTATGATTGTATATATAGTATAGTTGACTGGCACGCCCTGACTTCATCTTACGAAGATACCAGCCTGCTGCCTGAAAGAGTTTTGGCTATGGCTCTCGACTGGCTGAGCGCCGGCCTTGACCCGGAAAAATGCATTATTTTTGTGCAATCCCAGGTTAAAGAACATGCCGAACTCCATTTATTATTGTCTATGATTACGCCTCTATCCTGGCTGGAGAGGGTCCCTAGCTATAAAGACAAACTCCAGCAACTCGGAGAAATGGGCAAAGAAATTAATACCTACGGTTTTTTAGGATATCCTGAACTACAGGCAGCCGACATTATTTTGTATAAAGCCGATGTCGTGCCTGTAGCCGAAGACCAACTCCCCCACTTGGAAATGGCCAGAGAAATAGTAAGAAGGTTCGCCCATCTTTACCACCCAGTATTTCCTGAACCACAGCCTAACTTAAGCCCTCTCCTGCCGGGAATAGACGGCAGAAAAATGAGCAAATCTTACGGCAATGAAATTCCATTTGCCGCCAGCCCGGACGAACTCAAAGAAAAAGTGCGTCAAATGGTTACCGACCCTAAACGGATTAGAAAAACCGATTCAGGCGACCCGGAGGTTTGCACCGTATACACTTTTCATAAAATTTTTAGCCAAAGCCAATGCGCCGAAATTGCTGAAAATTGCCGGGGAGCAAAAATAGGCTGCGTGACTTGCAAAAATGAACTGGCTTCTCAGATGGCGGCTACTTTAGCCCATGTACGCGAAAGGCGAAGTAATCTGGCGGCAAACCCAGAAAAAGTCAAAGAAATACTGGCTTTCGGAGCGGAACGGGCAAAAAAAATTGCCGATGCCACCATGAAGGAAGTCCGCCAAGCCATGAATTTATCTTAAACCCAAACGCCTTATGACTATTTTAAAGCTAAAGTCAGCTAAAAAGTCAGAGCCGGAAACTGACGATAATAAAAGCTTAAGTTTAAAGCTGGAAGTATTTGAAGGGCCGTTGGATTTGCTGGTTCATCTAATCGAAAAAAATAAGATTGATATTTATAATATTCAAATAGCGGTTATTACCGAACAGTATTTGGAATATTTAAGAGCCATGCAACAGTTTGACATTGAAATTGCCAGCGAATTTCTGGTTATGGCCGCCAAATTAATTCAGCTAAAGTCCCGCCTGCTTCTGCCTGCCAAAGCTTCAGACCAAAATCTTGAGAATGAAGAAATAGAAGATTTTGGTCAGGAACTGGTGGACAAGCTGGCCAAGTACCGGGAATTTAAACAAGTTGCCGCTATATTGGAACAAATGGCCAGAGAGAGGGAGAAGTGTTTTACCAGACCGCCCCAAAAGTCGGATAAACGGGTAAAATTGCCTACAGGATTGGTTTTAGAAGATTTAATTTTAGCTTTTGCCAGTATTATCGAAAGTATTAACCAGGAATATGCTTTGGTAGCCAGAGAAGAGATTAGCGTTAATGATAAGATGCAGGATATTCTTATTTTGCTGCAAGAATGTAACGGAGCACTGGAATTTGCCAAGACCATTTTTCGTCAAAAAACTGATGGCAGCCGCTCTGAAATAATAGCCTCTTTTTTGGCTATTCTGGAACTTATCCGTTTAAAAAAGATAACAGTTACTCAGGAAAACGGGTTTTCTCCGATTTTTTTAAAGCTTAAGACAGGAGGTGACCTGTAATTTCTACGAATTTAAGAAATACCTCAAAATCCACCAACAAAAAAAACGCAGCTAAAAATACTGATTTGCACTCTGTTAGTCTGGAGCAGACTGATTTGAAATTTACCGGAAAAGAGGCCGGGTCAAAAAAATCTTTACACCAAGACCATTTAAAAGCCGCTATTGAGGCTTTAATATTTGCCAGCGGCACTCCTGTCGAGCCCAGCAGGATTGCCGCCGTCTTGGGCGTCACTCAGAAAAAAGTTGAGACGCTGCTAAATGAGATTATTGAAGACACAAAAAAACAAGACCGGGGTATTTTAATCGGTGAGGTGGCCGAAGGATATCAGATGTATACCAAACCGGCGTTTGCTGAAATCATAGCCAAGATTGCCGAAAAACGGGAGACAAAGTTATCCGCGGCCGCATTAGAAACTTTGGCTATTGTCGCCTTTAAGCAACCTGTTACCCGCTTGGAAATTGAAAAATATCCGGGGGGTTAAGGTTGACGGAATTGTAAACATGCTGGTAGAGCGTTCATTGATAAAAGAAGCCGGACGCAAAGAAGCCTTGGGACGGCCGATATTGTACTCCACTACCGACGAATTTTTGCTATGCTTCGGGCTTAAAAGTTTGGACGATTTGCCGCCGCTGGCCGGATTCTTGCCGGAAAATCTTGAAAAGCCGGTATAGCTTTAACAATTTTTGGCAAGAATTAAAATGCTCTCTAGGGGGTGTGGACACGAGGTTAAAACGCTTATCTTTTGGCGGATTTTCTGCCATACAGCGTTAAAATTTCTCGACGTAACACCATTATGCCTTGCGAAATTTTGCCTTGTCTGGCAAAAAATCCACTCAAAATCTAAACATTTTAACTCATGTCCACATCCCCCGAAAAATACAAACAAAAGGGCGCGGAAATATGAACAGTTGGTTGATTGGCCTGTTGCTGGTTTTAGTAGTTGTTATTATTATTTTGAGTCTTAATATTTTTATTAACATAACCTACTCAAAAAAACCGAACAATCAGTTTATGAGCGTTTCCATCCTAATTTTCAGGCGGCTTAAAGTATACACTTATAAAATTTCACCGGTTGACTTTACTAACAGGCACAAAAAAAAGGAGCCCGCTGCTCATAAAAACTTTCCCCCCAAAAAATTCGCCGGTAAATTTACTTCAGATTCGTATTATAAACTGATAGGCAAACTGCTACAATTTACATATTTTGAAAAGCTATATTTTAAAATGGTTTACGGCTTTGAAGACGCGGCTTTAACAGGCATGTCATCCGGAATATTGACGGTTTTAAAAGGTAATTTTCTGGTGTTATTCAACAACTACTTTAAAACAACCCGGCCTCCAGAGCTTTTTATTATACCCGTATACGGACATAACCGACTGGAAGTAGAGTTCAATTGTATACTAAGAATCAGACTTGGCAATGTTATTAAAGTAATAATATAAAAAAAGGAGTATTTACAATGGCTGAACATCCTATTCAAAACTTAATGAAGACTACTATGGAAAGCATCAAAAGCATGGTTGATGTAAATACAATTATCGGAGATGTTGTGGAAACTCCCGATGGGACGGTTATTATTCCGGTATCTAAAGTAATGTTCGGATTTGGCGCAGGCGGCGGCGATTGCCGGATTCAGGCTGAAGACAATTCAACTGTTTCCTTAAAAGAAGGCGAATACCCTTTCGGCGGCGGCAGCGGAGCCGGAGTTACCATAAAACCCGTCGGATTTCTCATTTGCACTAAAGAAAACGGAGTCCGCTTTTTACCTGTGGAAACCAACGCCGCATCTGACCGCATTGTGGAAATGGTTCCGTGGGTCTTGGATAAAGTGGGGCAATTTTTAGATAAAAATTCTGCGGGTCAAAGCAGATTTAAAAGTGAGTCTAAACAATCTGGTGAAGAACCAAAGCCGGAAGGAATATAATTAAGAAAATATAGCAAGCTTCTTGAGGGGGAAACTTTTACAAAAAAGTTTCCCCCTCAAACTCCCCTTTCAAAAAACTTTAATAGTTTTTTGAATCTTTTTAATAAAAAAAATTTCGGTCTGAGAATTTTTAAACTACTAAAAAGTTTTGAAAGAGGGTGGTTTGGAGGGAGAAAACTTTTTCAAAAGTTTTCTCCCTCCAAGGTCTTAAACCTTATTTTTAAAGTTGTGCCTTCGCCTAATATGCTGGATACTTCGGTATCGGCTTGGTGAAGGTCTAAAATTTGTTTGGCGATAGCCAACCCCAATCCTGTCCCCTTGTCTTTAGACTGAGGACGGCCCACTTTATAGAACCGGTCCCAGATATAAGGCGAGTCTTCCGGCGCTATACCTGGCCCAGTATCTGAAACAGCCAGCGTCACCAAACCATTCTCCAGGCTTAAACTTAGTTGGACTTTTCCTCCAGGTGGAGTAAATTTCAAAGCGTTGTCCATAATTATCAGCACCAGTTGGGTTAGTCTGTTGCCATCGCCGGTAACAGGCAAAACATCTTCCGAAATATTAGCCGCAAGGGTTACGCCGCATTCCTGGGCGCGCTGTTTCAGCAAAATAGTTACATTACTTATTATTTCTTTTAAATCAATGGATTCTAATTCTAAAATATTATTGCCTGATTCCAACTGGCTTAGTTCCAAAAGCTCCGAAATCAGTTTTTCCAACCGGGCTATTTCCTCGCCCATTACCCGGCGGTATTTAGCCTGGTCAACGTCGGTAATAGCACCGTCTTCCAACGCCTGGTTATAGCCGCGCATAATAGTCAGCGGCGTTCGGAGTTCGTGTGAAACATTGGCCACAAAGTCCCGGCGCATTGTATCCATTTTTTCCATTTTACTCACATAATTACCCAGGTCTTTAGCCAATAAGTTTAACGACCGGCCCATTTCTCCCACTTCGTCGGAGGCGGAAATATTTACTCTGGTGCTATAATCACCCTGAGCCATAGAAAACGCCGCTGTTTGCATAGCTTTCAACGGGCGGACTATTCCGCCTGATAAATAACTAGCTAAAATAACGGCAAATAATACGCCCGCCAGTCCGGCTAGAATTATATAATAATAAATCCTTCCCAGAAAATCATCAATTTTGGCTAACGGGGCATTAACCATAATTGTGCCTAGAACCGACTGAGGGGATGTTGTACGCTCTAAAGGAACGGCAGCAATCACCATATTTTCTTCGTAATAAGGATGATAATAAGTTGCCGTCCAAGGCCTACCGTAATTATCCAGTATATTTTGATTTAATTCTTTCAAGTTTTGAATGTCTTTAAGACTGATATTTCCTTTTTCTTCCCGGCCAAAATCAAGAGCTAACTGCGATTTTAAGTCATCTTTTTGGATTGGAGAGTTAAATTTGTTCGGCAGCGGCGCATTTTGATTACGCCGCCCCATACCCGGGCCTCTCCCCATACCTATATCCATACACATTGAAGAATATCTTAGATGATGTTGGGACGTCGCATGTTCTTTTTCCGAAACGGTAACCAGGTTCAATTGGCTGTCCACCACCCACACCCTGGTATCCAGAAAACTGTCCGCGCTGTTAACAAAATTTTTGAGTTGGTCATAGGTTATCTGTCCGTCATAATAACTGTTTACCACTCCGGCCAGTTCATAGGCTTTGGCGGTAAGCTCCTGTTGTTTGTTTTTTATGAAATACTGCCTGATTAAAACCGAGCTGCTGGCCGCGACAATTGCCAACACGATAATAACTACGGCCATAAAGCTGATTAAAAGTTTATATTTAAGAGACAGTTTCATTTGTTTTTACCTCAAACTTATAGCCTATCCCCCAAACCGTCTTTATATCCCAGGGGGAATCCCGGTCAATTCCGAGTTTTTTTCTCAACCGTTTTACATGAGTGTCCACCGTCCGGGTATCTCCGTCATAGCTATAGTTCCAAACCAGTTCCAGGAGTTGTTCACGGGAGAGAACTTTATTTTTATGCAAAACTAATTGCCACAAGACTTCTTTTTCTTTATTGGTTAAGGCCACTTCCTGACCGAAGGCGGTTACCGTATGTTTGGACATGTCGATAGTCAGTTTGGGTAACTTAACCATGTCGGTATTGGCGTAAGGCGGCGCGGCTGTGCGCCTGAGTACAGCTTTAGCCCTGGCTACCACTTCTTTAGGGTTAAAGGGTTTTCCCACATAATCGTCGGCACCGATTTCCAATCCCATAATCCGGTCATCGTCCTGAGTGCGGGCGGTAAGCAGTATAACCGGAACAGCCGAATACTCGCGAAGTTTTTGGCAGGCTTTAAGTCCGTCCAAGACCGGCATCATGATATCCAAAATGATAATATCAGGATTTTTTTTCTCAGCAATTAGAAGCGCTTCAACTCCGTCACCGGCTTCTATAACCTTAAATCCGTCTTTGGTAAAATAAAGGGACAGTATTTCCCTGATTTGTTTTTCGTCATCAACAATCAGTACCGTTTTTTCTTTATTGTCCATTCGGTTTAACTCCCTTAAAACAGATATAATGCTAATGAGGGGAAAACTTTTTTATAAAAAAGTTTTCCCCTCAAACTCCCCTTTCAAAAAATTTCAATTGTTTTTGTTTTATTCTAAAGTGAAAAAATTGGCTTGAAAGTTTCTAAGACTAATGAAAAATTTTGAAAGAGGGTGGTTTTCTCCCTTCAAGGCTTTAAAACATCTTAAATTTTATTACCAGCAACCGCCGCCACCACCGCAGCCACCGCCGCCGCCTCCTCTATGATATCCACCGCCGCCGCCATATAACGGCACGCCGTATTCTTTAGAATAGGCCAAGCGTTGCTCCAGGTTGGAAATTTGCCAATCGGCTTGCTGACGGGTTAAATATCCCCATTCAACCCTTCGTTCAATCATTTGTTTGCGTTCTTCAAAAAGCTGCTGGTTCATTTTATTGAGCTGCGCTTTCTGGTCTTCGGTCAAATTAGCGCCATAGTTCCCGCCACCATACATCCAAGGCTGAGGAGCTGCCAATGCCGGAACAGCTATTGTCACAGCTATCAGGACGACCAGCATAATAAGAAACTTCTTTTTCATTAAAACTACCTCCCTGATAATATTTTAAATTTTATCTATCTCTATTATAGCCACTTCTTGTGACAAAACAAAGTCCGATTTAGGAACAAATACGGAAATTTTTATAAAAAGAAAAGCGCTCTTGCTAAATTTTATATAAATTAAGCAGGAGTATTTTCGTTTTTGTTGTTTTGTGTATGATGCCGAGATATAATAATATTAAAATTTCAAAAAATGACAGACAAAGGAACAAAATAATGAGCATCCTTAAAATTCAAGGTCTTAGCAAAAGTTATGGGGCCAACGTCATATTAAATAATATTAGTTTTGAAATAAAAAAAGGGGAAAAAGTCGGGCTGATAGGCTCAAACGGCGCGGGAAAAACAACGCTTTTTAAATGCCTGCTCGGACATGAAAAACCTGACGGCGGACAAATATTTTTAACTCCTGGTGAAAAAACCGGTTATTGTGAACAAATTATCAGGTTAGACAAACCTACTTTGTATGAGGAGCTATGTTTCAGCTTTCATGACGTTTTAAAATTGCAGGAAAAAATGCGACGCTTGGAAACGGCAATTTCAGTGACAACCGATAAAAATACAATTGAAGAACTGATAAAAGATTACGGTCTTTGCGCGGAAGCATTTGAAAAAAACGGCGGCTATGAATACGATTATCTAGTGAAAAAAGTTGCCTTTGGCCTCGGATTTACTCCGGAAGATTTAAACAGAGACCCAAATAATTTTTCAGGCGGGCAAAAAACCCGGATAAGTTTGGCCAAAGCGCTAATAGAAAATCCTGACTTTTTATTTTTGGACGAACCAACCAATCATCTGGATTTGGACACGACCGAGTGGCTGGAAGATTTTTTAACCGGCTATAGCGGAGCTGTTTTGGTTATTTCACATGACCGTTATTTTTTAGATAAAACGGTTGACCATATTTTAGAAATAGAAAATAGCGTTCTTAGCAGTTACCACGGCAACTATACCAGCTATTTGAATCAAAAAGAAGAACGCCGGAAAGTTGCCGAGCGCTCTTACCTAAAACAGCAGGAGTTTATTACTAAGACTCAGGATTATATCAACAAGTACAGGGCAGGAATCAAATCAACCCAAGCCAGAGGGCGGCAAACCAGGTTGAACCGCCTCCAACTTATAGACAAACCTTTACATGATAACTCTTTTGATTTTTTTAGACTGAACCCTCCGGCGGAATCCGCCGACATCGTGGCTAAACTCAACGAAGTGTCGGTAAGCTATGAAACCACAATTGTTTTTGAAGATATAAACCTTTTAATCCGCCGGGGGGACGGGACGGCTTTAGTAGGCCCTAACGGCGCAGGTAAAACCACAATCCTTAAGCTTTTGGCGCAAAAGGTCAAAGCCGCCAAAGGCACAGTAAAATTGGGCGCCAGGGTGAAACTGGGCTATTTTGCCCAAGAGCTTGAAGGGCTTACTCCGAAAAACCGCATACTTGACGAAATTGTTTTGGATTTTGGATTTAGTGAAGAAAGAGCAAGGCATTATCTGGGGGCGTTTTTATTTCGCGGCGATGAAGTTTTCAAGCAGATAAGCGATTTGTCGGGCGGTGAGAAGGCCAGACTCTCGCTATTAAAACTCATGCTTACAGGCGCTAATTTTCTGCTTCTGGACGAACCTACCAATCATCTGGATATTTCGGCGCGGGAAGCGGTGGAAGAAGCTATTATGGAGTTTGGCGGCTCTTTTTTAGTGGTGTCTCATGACCGTTATTTTCTGGATAAGGTAGCGGATAAAGTTATGGAGCTGGCAGACGGCCAAATTACAGAATACGCCGGAAACTATAGTTATTACCGCGATAAAAAGGCATCGAACCTTAAAGAAGCGGCAAGTACCTCGGCCAAACCGCCGACAAAAAACAACGCCTCCCCGGTTAAAAATAAGTCTGAGAAACCGCGACGGCAACCAGACGCTGGAAAAATGATTAAACGATTGGAATCAGAAATATCTGAAATGGAAGCAGAATTGTCCCTGCAAGAAGCACGGTTAAACGATTCGGCTAACCATACCGATATTGACCTTAGTCGGAAGTTAGCGGAAGAATATGCCCAAAGTCAGGCAAATCTTGAAAAGAAGTACGAAGAGTGGGCAGAGCTTATTAATCAATTTGAGGAATGATTTGGGGTAACTCTAGGCGATGTTTTAAAATACTATCAAAGGAATTTTTTCACTTTACTTTTTTTAGGATTATGCGATAATATATACATAGAGAACTTATTGTCAGGTGTTGATAGGATGAAAAATAATAATATTTACACCCTTCCCAAAATTCCGAATAACAACAAAAATAACCAAGTTTACAAACCGTATCTGTAAACCGATTAACCATGTGTATTTTGATTTTTGCACATGATTATTTTGGTTTGCAGGTACGTCTTTTTGTTTTTATAAAAAAATTTTTTGAGGTGACAATAAATGATTATTAACCATAATATCCCGGCTCTTAACGCGGTCAGGATGAATCAGGCAAATAACCTCGAATTTAATAAAAGTCTGGCCAAGCTTTCTTCCGGTCTGAGAATCAACAAAGCGGCTGACGACTCCGCAGGGCTGGCGATAAGCGAAAAAATGCGTGGGCAAATAAGGGGTATGGATCAAGCCTATCGGAACAGTCAGGACGGTATTGCTGCGCTTAATACAGCAGATGGCGGCATGAGCGGAATACATGATATCCTGCACAGAATGCGCGAACTGAGCGTACAGGCGGCAACTGATACTGTGACAGACGACGACAGGCAACAAATACAGCTTGAAATAAACAGCCTGCGAGGTGAAATCAATTCCATAGCTAATGATACTGAATTTAATACCACTAAATTGTTATGTGCGTCGTCAGGTACGTCAAGTACGTCAGGTGTGATAGAAACTACTTGGAGTATCCCAGGGGGTAGCGAAACATATGTATTTACTATTGACCTTTCAAATAATACCGCAACTAGTACTGCTATACATAACCCTCCAAATTCGGTTGCATTAAACAATATTGGAGGTGTACTCCTAAATGGTATTACCAATTATGATGGAACACAAGTATGGGCTAGTTCAGTACTTGATTCTTCAGGAGTTAATAATGCTAACTTATCGGTAGGCCCACCCCCAGTACCCCCACTAAATGCTGGTAATGTCCCTACATCAGCGGGTGGTACAACCAATACTTTTATTACTTGGCAATTTCAAGTGGAAACAGCTCCAGGTGTGTTTGAGTTAGTTAATTTATCTGATGTAACCAGTATTACATTTTTTGAAGCAACAATTCCAACTCAGTTTTATACGACAACGCTTCCTATTACGGGCGGCAACAGCGGCAACAGTGCAGGCCCTTTAATCATCCATGTCGGCGCAAACACCGACCAGGAATTGCTGCTGCCTCTTCCCGTAGACATGAGAACAGACGCGCTTGGTTTAACCAACGGTGAACCTATAGTCACCTCACAAAGCGCGGCTGATAATTCCATCACGCTTCTTGATATCGCCATAGCGAAGGTCAGTACAGAAAGGACAAAAGTTGGGGCAATGCAAAACAGGCTTGAATATACCACCGAAAACCTGGGAAACTCTTCGCTAAACATCTCTGCCGCCGAAAGCCGTTTAAGAGATTTAAAAATAACCGACCAAATTAAAGAATTTGCCAAACAAAACGTTCTCCTCCAAGCTTCTCAGGCAATGATTGCTGAAGCCAATAACATGTCTCAAAATACTTTGTCCCTTCTGAAATAAATTTGCGTCATTCTTGTATATCGTATAGCTTTCTATAAAATATCTTACTGCGACACCCTCTTTATATTTTGAAAATATTTCTTGAAATAAATGCCGTTTTAAGATAAAATGAAAATTGCAGACAACTAAATAAAGTGCCATTACAGGGTGCGTGAGCAGTTACAGCTACTCACACACTCGGGCAGGTGTACGTTTTGACACAACCACACCTACACGAAACAGCCAAGGCCGTCCTCCATAATGGCATTTATAATTATAACTCATGCCTTCTTTTTCGACAAGAGGGTTTAGGTTTTTTATGAATGCCGCAGTTCAAAAAATCAAGGACAGACAGGCTTTATTTGCTATACTCCGGGCCAGACCGGGTATATAGCTTAGATAGCATTGCCATTTTTAAGCGCATGTGTAGGAAGTACGTTCCTGCCCAGGCGCTTTTTTAGTTATCTACAAAAAAATAAGAAGGGAAAGTTATTAAATGCCGGTAGTTTGCCAGGAGTGTTATAAAAAAACTCTTAATCCAAACGCAAAGGCCGACGATATTATTCTCTCAGATGATGATGAGTTGGATTTATGCGAAGGCTGCGGGCAATATAAGCCAACCGTTATTGCCACTTGGGGCGGATATCATCTTAAAGAAAAACTGCTTAAAAAATGGGGTAGCCAGAAAATTTTTACGGACAAGTTGTGATTTTCATCGGACGATTTGCCTTTTCAGACACGCCCTAATAAAAGAGGTATCGCAAAATGATTTCAAAAAAACATTTTGCGATACCTCTTTTATTAGGGCAACAGCCTCATATATCGAAAAAGTTATAAATTACTGCACAATTACAATGCCTGTTAAAACTCCTGTCGTCACCTCATTGGAATTGGCCCCGCTTCCGATAGGGTATATATTCCAGCCTAAAGAAGCTGTTAGGTTAAATACATCTATGCCCACCGCTTCCATTGAAGGTCTGGAACGAAGATTAAACCTGCACTTTTTGCCTTCCATAGCCGCGCAAGTTTCTTCCCTGCTGCAAAAGCTACTCCGGCACGACCCCGCGCCAAGACCAAACGCTAAATAATGCCCATCATAAAAAGCCATAGATTCAATGGCGCTCACCATTTTGAATACCTTTAAATAAGCCTCTATCCGTTCTTTGACAGTTTCTTTATTTCTAACAATGACTTCCGGCGGTACATCTACGGCAAACACAACAGCCCATTGATATTTTTTAAGTTGCTCTCTAAGCTCAGCCGGTTTTAAAGTATTAGGGGGGCAATGAACCGATGTTCCATAACCAAAGCATCTTGGGATTTGGCATTTAAGTATAACCCGTTCGTCTACAACTATATTTTCAACAGGTATAACAGCCGCCCGGGAAGCGCCCAGTTCCAAAGCCTTCTTTTCGTAATTTTTGAGGTGTTCTGTCACCATATCCTGATTTCTGTCAACATTTACTTTATTAATCATTATAACTTCCCCTCTCTTTAAAACTTATATCTAAAATTTAAATCTATCGCCAGCAATAATTATACCATAGTTTCACTAGGGTGTAACCATGTCGGCAATAGAATTTGCTCTAAACAATTTTAATTTAGAGTCAAAAAACGGAAATTGTCTTTCGAGGATAGCAAACTAAACGAAATGGCCTCATTTTTCAACGAATATACCGTATTTATAGCAGACGATTAATACAAACTTGTATTATATATATAATTATGATAAATTTAAAAATAAATCTTAAAAAATAGCAAGTGGCTATTGGACAAGCCGACATTCGGAACGAAAGGTCTTATCATGAATCAACAAGGCAAATTTATAAACCCCATTATACTTGCAACAGCGCTTATTCTGGTAATATTTCTGATTTTCTCCGCAGGATTTATGTCAGAAATCAAATACGCCAACAACAACTCTTCCCCACCGGCCAAACCGCTCCCCGCCGCCGCTTCTGTCCAGCTTACTTTAAATGAACAGGTTGAGGTTATCTTAAGTAAAATGAGTGATGAGGAAAAAATCGGACAACTGCTCATTGTGGGACTGGACGGCCCGGAAATGGATGATACGGCGCAGCTCTTGATTCAAAAATATCATATCGGCGGAATTGTTCTGTTTGACCGAAATATGATTAACCCTTCCCAAACAGCTAATCTTGTCAATCAGTTGCAAAAAGAAGCTTTAAAACAAAATGCCGGTTTGCCGTTATTTATTTGCATTGACCAGGAAGGCGGATTAGTCACACGGATGCGCGATAAAGTTTCGAATATCCCGTCTCAGAAAGATTTAGCGAAAAGTGGCCAACCGGCCCAAGCCAGGGTTTGGGCTGAAAAAACCGCCGACGAATTAAAAGCCATGGGAATTAACGTAAACTTTGCGCCGGTGGTGGATTTAGGAGCGACTTACAAGCGCTCATATGGAACTACCCCGGACATAGTCGAAAATTTTGCGCGCGAAGCCCTTGGCGGATATCAAAAAAAAGAGATTTTAGCCTGCCTTAAACATTTTCCGGGTATCGGAAAGACCAAAATTGACCCTCATAAAGATACATACATTATAAACGCCGACCGCCAAACTCTGGAAGAAAACGACCTGGTGCCGTTTAGAAACCTTATTAAGGAACTGGATAATCAAAACTTTATGGTGATGGTGTCCCACTTGAAATATCCCGCTTATGACGGAGAATTTCCTGCAAGCTTGTCCTCGGCTATTATGCAGGATTTACTCCGCCGACAGCTTGGTTTTAGCGGAATTATCGCGACCGATGATATGGAAATGGGCGCGTTAACCAAATTGTATTCCTTTGAAGAAATGGGGTATAGGTCTATCAATGCGGGAGCTGACTTAGCCTTGGTGTGTCATAATATTAATAATCAAGCCGCCGTTTATAACGGGTTGTTACAAGCTCTGAAAAACGGCGTTTTAAATAAAGAGACCCTTGACGACAGGGTAAGGCGTTTAATCAGGAACAAACTGGTCAAAATTAATTATCAGGAAGCCGACCCTGCGCTTGCCGAAAAAATTGTTGGGAAATAATAATTGTAGCTAAACCATATGAAAGAAAAGCAACTGGATAGCAGAGTTCTATCTGTTTAGCTCCGTATTAAAGATGAATACGGAGCTAATACTTTTAAAAAAGGCAGAAATATAAAGTGCTATCTTGACGATTTATTGCCTTTGCCGGAAATGAAACGGACCAAAATATTTAATAATTGAAAAGGTATTTCATACATGAGTATAGCAAATGATTTTCTGCCAGTAAGCAGAGAAGACCTGCGGAAACGCGAAATAGAACAACTGGATTTTTTATTTGTAAGCGGCGACGCTTATGTTGACCATCCCAGTTTCGGGGCGGCGATTATCTGCCGCCTGTTGGAGAAATACGGCTATAAAGTAGGAATTATCGCTCAACCTGACTGGCGTTCAACAGACGACTTCAAAAAATTGGGCAAACCCCGGTTGGGAGTATTGGTATCGGCAGGAAACCTGGACTCTATGCTGAATAAATATACGGCCTCCAAAAAATACCGGAGTACCGACAATTATTCGCCTGGCGGAAAAACCGGCCTGCGGCCTGAACGGGCAACAATAGTCTACTGCAACCGGATAAGGGAGCTTTGGAAAAACGTCCCCCTGATTATCGGGGGAATTGAAGCCAGCCTGAGAAGGTTTGCTCATTACGACTATTGGTCAGATACCGTCCGCCGGTCTATTCTGATTGACAGTCAGGCTGATTTATTGGTATACGGCATGGGAGAAAGGCAAATAAAAGAAATAGCCGCCAGGCTGTCTGCAGGAGAAAGTATTTCCGAATTTAAAAATATTCCGGGGACCTGCAGCCGCACCTCTACTTTGGAAGGATTTTCGGATTATCTGGAAATCCCGGATTTTGAGTCTGTCAAAAAAAACAAACAAGATTTCGCCTTGGCCTTTAAGTATCAATACCTGGAGCAAGACCCCATAAGGGGGAAAACGCTAATCCAGAACCAAGGGCAAGATTATCTAGTGCAAAATATACCTCCCCTGCCTTTAACACCCCCAGAGCTTGACGAAATTTACGGCCTTGATTATACCCGGACTTACCACCCGATGTATGAGGCGGAGGGAGGAGTTCCAGCAATTTTGGAAGTTAAATTCAGCCTGGTCAGCCATAGGGGATGTTATGGCGGCTGTTCATTTTGCGCTCTTTACGCCCATCAAGGCCGGATTATCCAAAGCCGAAGCCAGGAGTCAATTTTAAGCGAAGCCAAAATTTTGACCAGCCTGCCTGATTTTAAAGGCTATATCCATGACGTAGGCGGCCCCACGGCCAATTTCCGGCTGCCTGCCTGCGACTCTCAAGCCACCAAAGGAACTTGCCGGGAAAGACAATGCTTATTCCCCAGCCCTTGCCGCAATTTGAAAAATAGTCACGGCAACTATTTGGCTCTTCTTAAATCGCTGAGAAAATTACCGGGCATAAAAAAGGTATTTGTCCGTTCGGGGCTACGCTACGATTATCTGGCGGCTACCGATAACGGCGAATTTTTACGGGAACTGTGTGAACATCATGTCAGCGGCCAGCTTAAAGTAGCCCCTGAACATATTTCGCCTAAAACAACCCGGCTGATGGGCAAAGCCGGTAAAGCCGTTTATTTGAAATTTAAACAGGCTTATGAAGAAACTAATAAATTTTTAGGCAAAGAACAATATTTAGTGCCTTATTTTATGTCAAGTCATCCGGGGACAGGACTAACAGAAGCAATTGATCTGGCTGAATTTATCAGAGACTTAGGCTATTATCCCGAGCAAGTCCAGGACTTTATCCCCACTCCTGGAAGCTTGTCAACTTGCATGTATTATACAGGTCTGAACCCGCTTACCGGTGAAAAAGTCTATACTGCCAAAGACCCCAAAGAAAAAAATTTCCAGCGTGCTTTGCTGCAATACAAAAACCCAAAAAATTATAATTTGGTTTACGAAGCTCTCTTAAAAGCCGGACGTAAAGACTTGATAGGTTATGAGCCGAAATGCTTAATTCGCCCGCCAAAATCGCAGAATATAACCTTGTCCGGCAAAAAAGGCCCCCCTCCTGAAAACCGAAAAAAACGAAAACTGCCGCCAACGCGGAAAAAGTAACTATGAGTGGAATATTTTTAAAATCATAGATAGCAGAAGGAGGTTTATATGTCTAATTATCAAATTGCTTTTGACCACGCGCTGAAAGATTTGCGCACCTCTGACCCGGCTGTAGTCGTCAGAAACGCTTTAGCTGAGTATCAAGCCGAGAACCGCCAATATATTGTGCCTTTTTTCAAACGTCCTCATATCGTATCTTTAGAAACAGGTCAAATTTATGAGCAAGACAGCGGCCGCCAGTCTTCTATAGGAGTCGGGACTACGATTATGCATTATTTGTCGTTTGCCAAGGATGTTTTTCCCAGCGGACGCTGGGTATCTTTGAAAGAACTTCATGACTGCAAAATATTTTTCCCGGCTTTTCAAAAGGCGGTGATACAGCCTCTAACAGAAACGTTTGAAAATAACCTAGAAGGTTTTATACAGTGCGCGGCAATGCTCGGCGGAGAAAAAATAAAAATGGGTCACGCCGCCGTAAGATTTGAGGCTTTTCCCAAGTTGCCTCTAGCCATTGTTTTATGGGCTGGAGATGAGGAAGTTCCAGGCGCGGCAAATTTTTTGTATGACAGCACTGTGGAATATTTTTCCCCGGCTGAAACCATAATTGGATATGGTTATTTTTTGACCCATATATTATTGAAATATGCCCGGCTAGCCGGACATGCCGCAAATGTCAAAACCGACCCTATGTGGGATTAAAAAGGCAGGTTTAAAAGAATACCCTATAATAGACCTGTCCTGGAACTTCACTTTCGGTATATTTTTGAGCGAATTTTTCATTATGCAAGGAAGCGCCGACGACGCATACTGGAAGGAGTCTGCTAGGCGGCGCTGACGCAGCAGAATGGAAAATTCGCCAGAAAGATACCGGAATGGGAGTTCCAGGACAGGTCTAATAAAAAAACAAGGTATCTCAACATTGAGACACCTTGTTTTTTTATTAGACAGAAAACTCAATTGTAATTTTCAAAAAAAAGTTATACCGACACATCAATATTGGCTCCCAAATTTGGCTGGGCAGCCAACTGTACTGCCTGGTTCATACTCTGCATCAACTGTTCGAGGCTCTGTTCATTGCCGCCCCCGCCGGCTCCGTCCATCGCCATTTTTAACACCGAAAAGCCAATTTCCTGTTGGAGTTGCATTTGTTTCAGGCCTGTGGCCATACTGGCAATCTGAGTAACATCCATAATTACATCACCTTTCTTTCCTGGAAAATGTTACTTATTTAGGAGCAGGAATTGCTCCCGCTTTTTCCCAACTGTCCAGTTCTTCCATAATCCTATCATAAGTCTGATAAGAAATATCAGGCAGTTTTTTACTGGATGTGTTTCTGTTCCAGGTACCCTCAGCTAATTTAAAACCCTTTTCAATCGCGTCCCGAATCATCGGTAATTTACTAATATCGTCGCCAATAAGTCCTTTGGCAAATTCCAATATCCTTTCGGAGGTTTTCTCTACGCTGTAAAAACCGCCCGCACTAATCATTTCCTGAGCGGTCTGGCGGGTTTCTTGGTCTATGTTTATGAATCCGTTGCTGTTAAGAGTTTGCCCTTGTTTTAATAAAAGCTTTTCAACCAGATTTTTTAACTGATTTTGGCCAGTTTCAGCCTCTTTTTTCAGTTTGGCGACAAGTTCGGGATTGGCAGGTTTTCCGTAAGTGGATTTTTTCGTACTGGCTGTTTGCGTACCTATGCTGACTTGGTCTTCAGGCAGGTTTAATTTGCTGTTTTGATTAGTTTTATCGGTTGCGTTTTGACTGGTATTATTAGTAGCGTTGGTTTGAGTAGAATAAGTATTTGCCGAATTATTGACTCCTGACACACTCATTTTAATTCCTCCTTGAATTACGTTAATTTATATTTAAAACTAACTCTCCTATTACCATTATCGTCTAAATGAGATAAATACTTTAGTTTTTTTTACTAAAAATATAATTTTTTAAAAAAATTTTGCCAAATAAATTGTCTGCTGTTAAAATAAAAAAATGAAGAGATTAGTTTTAACTGTTTTGCTAGGAGGATATAAATATTGGAAGAAATCACTATCGATAAATTTAAAATAAGCGAAAACCACAAACCGTTCATAATTGCCGAAATGTCAGGCAACCATAACCATTCGTTGGAAAGAGCCCTGGCAATTGTAGACGCGGCGGCAGAGTCCGGAGCTCAGGCGGTAAAACTCCAGACCTACACTGCCGATACAATGACTTTAGACTTAAGAGGCGCCGGGTTTTCAATTAACGATACTGAAAGCCTCTGGCACGGAGACAGTCTCCATGAATTATATCAAAAAGCCTATACCCCCTGGGAATGGCACAAACCCATTTTTGACAGATGCCGCCAGAAGGGCCTGACTTATTTTAGCACTCCGTTCGACGAAACTGCGGTAGACTTCTTAGAGGAGCTTGACGTACCCTGTTACAAAATAGCCTCATTTGAAATGACCGACTTGCCCCTCATAAAAAAGACTGCCCAAACGGGAAAACCTCTGATTATATCGACAGGTATGGCCACAGCCGGAGAAATTGACCAGACTGTTCGCACCGCAAGAGAAAACGGGGGTAGGCAAATTATCCTTTTAAAATGTACCAGCACCTACCCGGCTACTCCTGAAAATTCAAATTTGGCAACTCTTAAGCATATGAAAGAGCTTTTTAACTGCCAGGTAGGATTATCCGACCATACCCTGGGAATAGGAACCGCAATTGCGGGGGTAGCTTTAGGCTCTTCAGTTATTGAAAAGCATTTTACGTTAAACCGCACGGACGGGGGAGTGGACTCCGCGTTTTCCCTCGAACCCTCCGAGCTTAAGCTTTTATGCCAAGAAACCGAAAAAGCCTGGCTGTCTTTAGGAAAAATACACTACGGCCCAAGCGGCCCCGGCGAAAAGAAATCAACAGCGTTCAGACGTTCTCTCTACATTGCCAAAGACCTAAAAAAAGGGGATGCCCTAACCCCCGAGTCGCTGCGCCGCATCAGGCCCGGCCTTGGCCTTGCTCCGCTCTATTATGATGTTTTACTTGGCAAACGCCTCAGAAAAGATGTGAAAAAAGGAACTCCTGTAAGTTGGGATTTATTTTGATTCAATTTATAATTATTTATAATTAATTTAAAGAAGGGTATTTTTCATCTGCGGTGAATATGTTTTATATAAGCTCTTTTATATATTTAACTGTAAAAAACCAATTTAAAAAATTTTACTAAAGATTTTCCTAAGTTTATTCGATAATATAATTATATAGAAGCTAATTCTATAATATTTTTAAAGAACTTAAATAAAATTTTGGAGGGAGATATATGGTAAACAGAGTAACTGGAATGGTATCAGGCATGGATACCGAAGGCTTAGTAAAAGCGATGATGACAGCATCGCAAACAAAATATGACAACCTGTACAAAAAAAAGGTTGAAGCCGATTGGAAAAAGACTCTTTATAACGATATTTATAAACAAGCAAAGGAACTTCACACCAAACTTTTCGATTATTCCATGTCGTCAAAAACCAGTACTAGAAAAGCAACTTCCAGCGACCAATCTGTAGTCACCGTTTCGGCCTCGGCCAACGCATCCAACGCCAGCCATACGCTCAAAGTAACCCAATTGGCTTCCACCGCCAGCGTGGGCAGCAGCAATAACATTACTGTTGCCGGAGGCAATAATGGCAGCATAGCTTCTCAGCTTGGCATAGCAGCCAACACAGATATAACTCTTAAAATAAATGATAAAGATATTACCATAAACTCCGACTCCAGTATTAACGACTTGGTCAGCGCAATTAACAGTTCCGGTGCCGGAGTAAATGCCAGCTATGACTCTAACACCGATAAGTTTTACATTGTTTCCAAAGAAACAGGCACATCCGCTAAAATTGATTTTGGCCAAACCACTTCTAATGAAGGAAAAGCTTTAATAAATGCTCTCAACCTGCAAAATGTTGATGGCTCTAAAAGATTGGGGTTTAATCCAGGCCAAGTAACATCTGTTGAAGGCAACAACGCCAAATTTGAATTTGACGGATTTACACGGGAACAAACCAGCAATAGCTTTACTATGGACGGAATATCTTATGAGTTGAAATCTGTAAGTAACGCCACCAGCCTCATTACCGTCTCAACCGACACCGACGCCATTGTCGACAACGTAAAATCTCTGATTGAGACTTATAATAACCTGATGTCGATGCTTAAAAACACTACCAAAGAAAAATATTACCGGGATTTCGGGCCTCTTACCACCGAACAAAAAAATGAAATGACGGAAAAAGAGATTGAACTTTGGGAAGAAAAGGCCAAAAGCGGTCTCCTGCGCAACGACTCGACATTAACCACTCTGGCTTCCAAGATGAGAACAGCTATGATGGGGCAAAGCAGCAGCGTCGACGGTAGGTACAACTCTCTGGCCAACCTGGGCATCTCCACGACCAGTTACAGCGACCAAGGCGTATTAACTGTTAACGAAGATAAACTCAGAAACGCTCTGGCAGACGACCCTGATGCCGTTCAGAAGCTGTTTGGTGCCAACGATGGTTTTATAAAAAACCTGCGTGATGAACTGCAAAATAGCATGAATGAAATAGAAAACAAGTCAGGCGCAGGCCGAATGGTCGATACTACCAGCACCTTGTACAAACAAATTTATAAATATGAAAGCCAACTTTCCACTCTGGCCTCCAAAATGACTGCGGAAGAAAGCCGCTACTACAAGCAGTTTTCCGCTATGGAAGCAGCGCTGAATAAACTGAACTCGCAAAACAGCAGCATAACCTCATTACTTGGTAGCAGTTAATAATAAATACTACTAATAAAATAATCAAAGGAGGCGAAGTCGGATAATGACCGAACAGCACGCCAGCACAGGCGGATACTCTGACGAACAGATTATGGTGGCGGCGCCGGAACAACTTACCTTAATGCTTTATAACGGAGCTATTAATTTTATTGACGAAAGCGTTGCCGCTGTGAACAAAAAAGATTTTGAGATATCTCATAAAACCAATCTGAGAGTGCAGAGCATTATCAGAGAGTTTATGGCTACCCTGGATTTTCAATATGAGGTATCGAAAAATCTTATGTCGCTGTATGAGTATATGGAACATCGGCTGCAAACGGCTGATAAACAAGAAAATCAGAACCAGGAAGGTATAAACCAGCTCGAAGAAGTCAGGGCTCTTCTTACTGAACTCAGGGATACTTGGAAACAAGCAATTTCAGTAAAACCATAATCAAATTAATAAGAGGAGGACATATCATCTGATGTCTAGAGCGCAAGATTCCGCAGAAATATATAAAGCCCAGCAAGTTATGACTGCCTCACCAGAACAGCTTACCCTGATGCTTTATAACGGTACTATTCGCTTTATTAACGAAAGTATTGCCGCTATTGAGGAAAAGCAGATTGAAAGATCCCACAACGCCAATTTAAGAACCCAGGCCATTGTCAGGGAACTAATGGCTACCCTGGATATGAAATACGATATAGCAAAACAACTTATGGCTTTGTACGATTATATGGAATACCGCCTGCAAAACGCCAACCTGAAAAAAGATACCGAACAGCTTAAAGAAGTAAGAGGACTTCTTACCGAGCTTAGGGATACCTGGGTTTTGGCCATGAAAAAAATCCAAAAAGAACGCCACGAATCCAGCTGGAACAGACCAGGCGAACACAGTTATGACAGATGAGTTAAACCGTAACACAAAGCATCTTTGGCAAGATTATGCGTTTCTAACTAAGGAGATTGGAAAATTTGTAGAAAAAGGCGACGATGATTTGGTTAACGACTTGTTGGACCAAAGAGAGCGTCTGCAAGCTATTATTGAAGAAAAAAAAACGATAAAGACTACGTTCGTTCTCCAG